>CAUYON010072243.1:0-40115 GCA_963573935.1 Arctocebus calabarensis | reverse complement strand
ATTCTTTTCTTATTGATTAGTTTGAGTTCTCTGTAGATTCACTTATCAGACTTTTGTTAGAAGCATAACCTGCAAACCTTCTCCCATTCTGAAAGTTGTCTGTTTGCTTTACTTACTGTGCTCTTGGCTGTGCAAAAGCTTTTTAGTTTGATCAGATCCCAGTAATGCATTTTTGTGTTGCTTCAAATGCCCAGGAGGTCCTCCTCGTAAAATATTCTCCCAGGCCAATTTCTTCAAGTGTTTTCCCTGCACTATCTTCTAGTACTTTTATAGTTTCATGTCTTAAGTTTAAATCTTTTATCTAGTGAGAATCAATTTTGTTAATGGTGAAAGGTGGGGTTCAGTTTCAGTCTTCTACAGGTTGCCATCCAGTTCACCCAGCACCGTTTGTTAAATAGGGAGTCTTTCCCCCACTGAATATTTTTGATAGGCTTATCAAAGATCAAATGATGATAAGCAGGTGGGTTCATCTCTTGCTTCTCTATTCTGTTCCATAAATCACTACTCTGTTTTTGTGCCAGTACCATGCTCTTTTGATCATCATAGATTTATAGTATAGCCTGAAGTCTGGTAATGTGATACCTCCTGATTTGCTCTTATTTCTGAGTAATGTATTTGCTATTCAAAGATTTTTCTAATTCCAGATAAAACAAAGTACTATTTTTTTCAAGTTCTTTAAAATATGACAATAGTGCTTTACTAGGGATTGCATTAAATCTATAGATTGCTTTGGGTACTACAGACATTTTAACAATCTTGAGTCTACCCAGCCATGAGCATGGTATGTTTTTCCATTTGTTAACATCTTTAGCTATTTCTTTTCTCCAATTTTCATAGTTCTCTTCATTGAGATCTTTCACGTCCTTTGTTAGGTAAATTCCCAGATATTTTATCTTCTGTGGCACTATTGGTCCATTTCCTTCAGATTTTAATATTTCTGGGAATAGAAATTTTTGTAGTAATCATTAACAATTTTTTGAATTTCTGAAGTGTCTGTTATTTCTCCTTTATCATTTCTGATAGATGATATTAGAGATTTTACTTTTCTATTTCTGGTTAGATTGGCCAAAGGTTTATCAATTTTGTTTATCTTTTCAAAAAACCAACTTTTTGTTTCATTGATCTTCTGAATGATTCTTTTGTTTTCAATTTCATTTAATTCTGCCCTAATTTTGGTTATTTCTTTTCTTCTGCTGGGTTTGGAGTTGGAATGTTCTTCCTTTTCCAGTTGCTTAAGATGATCCATTAAGTTGTTGGCTTCCTCTCTTTCTGGTTTTTTTTGTTTGTTTGTTTGTTTGTTTTTGTAGAGATATAGTCTCACTCTATCACCCTTGGCAGAGTGCCATGGTGTCACACAGCTCATAGTAACCTCCAACTCCTGGGCTTAGGCAATTCTCTTGCCTCAGCTTCCCAAGTAGCTGGGACTACAGGCACCCGCCACAATGCCCAGCTATTTTTTTGTTGTTGTCATTGCAGTTTATCCAGAGCCACGTTTGAACCCACCACCCTCAGGATATGGGGCCAGCGCCCAACCCACTGAGTCACAGGCACTGCCCTCTTTCTGTTTTCTTGATGAAGACTTCCAATGCTATAAATTTCCCTCTTAGGTCTGCCTTTCCAGTATCCCACAGGTTTGATAATTTGTGTCTTCATTATCATTTAGTTCCAAAAATTTGGTGATTTCCTTCTTAATCTTGTCTTTAACCCAGCTATCAATCAGCCTAAGATCATTTAGCTTCCATGACTCTGAGTATGGAGATTCCCATTGCTGTTGAGTTCAACTTTTATTCCATGGTGGTCTGAGAAGATACAAGGAATAATTTCCATACTTTTAAATTTGCTGTGGTTAGACTTGTGTCCTAGAATATGATCTATTTTGGAGGATGACCTGTGGGCTGATGAGAAGAATGTATATTCAGTTTTATTAGGGTGAAATGTTCTGTAGAGGTCTGTAAAGTCCATTTGTTCTAGGGTCAGGTTTAAGTCTAATATTTTTTTGCCTAGTTTCTTCTTGGTGGATCTATCCAAAACTGTAAAAGGAGTGTTAAAATCTCCAACTATTATAGTGCAGGAAGATATCAAGTTGTTCATATCCAGTAGGTTCTGCTTTATGAATCAAGGAGCATTCTGGTAGGGTACATAAATGTTAATTATCAAAATATCATTGTGTTAGGTGTTTACCTTGGCAAATATGTAGTGACCTTCCTTATCTTTCTTTCTTTGTTGGTTTAAAGCCAATTGTATCTACTACTAAAATTGCAATCTCTGCTTTTTTCTGTTTTCCATTTGCGTGTATTATACAAGTCCATCCCTTCACCCTGAGTCTATTTTTATCCTTTAAGGTGTGGTGAGATTCTTGTATATAGCAGATATCAGGTCTGAGTTTATATATTCAGTCAACCAGCCTGTGCCTCTTTAGAGGATAATTTTGACCACTCACATTAATTGAGAGAATTGATAAGCATGGTTGTGTTTTGGGTGTCAAGTGGACAATTTTAATCCTTTCACTACTGTGGAAGTTGGGTTTTGTTCAAGAAATTTCTGGGTGAGTTTACTTTAGAGGTAGAGCATTGCACTGGTCATTGTGGAGGATGGGTCTGAGAATATCCTGGGTTAGTTATGGCAAATTTCTGGGTTAGTTAGAGCTGGGTTAGTTATGGCAAATTTCTTCAACATGTCTATGTCATTAAAGTATTTTATGTTTCCACCACAAATGAAACTCAGTTTAGCTGGATAGAGGATCCTGGGCTGGCAGTTGTTTTGTTTTAAGAGATTAAAGTTTGGCGACCATCTTCTTCTGGCTTGAAATGTTTTGGCTGAGAGATCTGCAGTTATTCTGATATTTCTCCCTTTGTAGGTGATGCATTTCTTACATCTGACTGCTTGCAGAATTTTCTCCTTCACCTTAACTTTGGCAAAGTTAATCACAATGTTTCTAGGAGATGCTTTATTTTGTTTGAGTCTTGCTGGATTTCTGAAACAGTCTGCTATCTGAATTTCTGCATCTCTTACAATGTTTGGGAAATTCTCCTCCAAAATCTCTTGGAGTACAGCATCTGTACCTTTAGGATCATCCTCTTCTCTTTTGGGAATTCCTTAAGATGAATGTTTGATCTTTTGGAGTGATCCCACAACTCTCTCAGGGAATGATCAGTTTTTGCTCTCCATTTGTCAGCCTCTTTGAGTGTTTGGAAACATTTGAAAGCTTTTTCCTCCCTTTTAGAGATCCTTTCTTCTGCTTGGTCAACTCTATTACTGAGGGATTCTACTGTATTTTGGAGCTCCCTAACTAACTTTTCATTTCCTTGAGCTCTGCTATCTCTTTTCTCATCATGTCCATATCTTTGGTGACTTGGACTTTGAATTCATTAATTTCTTGAGACAACTTTAGAACTACTCTTTGGAATTCAATTTCTATCTTTTCTTCCATTCTATTTCTCTTATTTGCAATCCATATTCTGAATCCAATTTCTGACATTACTGCCATTTGTCTATGCATGGCATCTTCAGTTGTATCTCCTTTGTTATTTCTTAGGGGGGTGATCTACTCTGGTTATTCATGTTGGGTTCACACCATGTTTGTTTTCCACTGTTTGGTTATTAGAACTGATAGGACGAGATTGAATTGTGGTTCCCAGGTAGTAGAGATAGCCCCTTACCAAAGCTCTAGGCTTTGTAATTGTGGCTTGTCTCCTACGACCTTACAAAGGCCCCTTTCAGAGTTTTGGCCGGAGACTCTGAGGACGTACTTGGTGAGATAGCACAATCTAGCTCTGTTTTGATATCAGCCAACATCTACCCTATTCTAAGAAACCGCAGTATTAGATTTAAATCTCGACTGTGAAGAGATACAAAGAGCTGCAGCACCCAGCCCCCACCCTTCAGTTCTTTCTACTATAGAACTTCAAAGGTCAACCTTAGAATGTCCCTGAGTGGACAGACCCAGACATGGGTTCCAACCAAATTGTTCCTGGCAGTGCAAACTCTGCCCAACAGAGAAGGATTCAAAGACAATTCAAAGCAAAGGGATTCAAAGCACAATTAGAGCCAGGGATCTACACTCCCACCTGCCAGACTCAGTCCACACTATTGTCTGCTTCTCTGCTCACAGGCCCAACTGGAGCCAGGGGGCAACGCCCCTGCCCACTAGTCTCAGTCCAACACACAACTAGCCTCTGCTTGCCAGACCAGTTGGAGTCAGGGAATCAGGGCCCACCTGCCAGTCTCAGTCCACTGCCTGACAAGCCTCTGTTCACAGTCTCTGTTAGAGTCAGGGCCCCACACTCTACCCACAGGTTTCAGTCCTCACTTGGTAAGCCTCTGCTCACCAGCCCCGCTGGAGGCAGTGGAGTATGCCTTATCCCTCAGGTCTTGGTTCACACCCAGCATGCCACTGCTCTAGGGTTCTGCTGGAATCAGGAGACCACACCCTTGCTCTCAGGTCACAGTCCACGCCTATCAAGCCTCTTCTCACAGGCTCAGCAAAGACCAGCTCTATTTGTTAAACTCAGTTCACGCAGGGCAACCACTCTGCTGCTGAGGGTGCCATCACAGCCAGGGCTTCTGCACCCTGTCCCACCAGACACAGCCCAAACCAAGGGTCAACACTACCACTGGCTGGGCATAGTCATAACCAGGGGACTGCTCCTCCTCCCGCCAAATGTCCCTTTCTTCTTACACCCTTATTCTTCCCCATTAGTCACAAATTCTGTCCTGATGGTTGGCAGTCCACACTATGCCCAGATCTCTCAGGATAAGACCAAATACTCTATGCTCTGCAGGGAGAACTTTATACCACCATGCAGAAGGAAAGGGTGGACTGGGAGTTTGGACTTGTGAGGAAAAATATCTGTTCAATTTTATGCCTGGTGGGGTGTCTAGATTCATAAGTGGGAACTTCCAGGAGAAGGAGACCTGGAGTTTAGTTCATTGATCACTCCCCATGAACATGTAAAGGCTTGGTTTCCTGAAGTTTTAAAGCTTTTGCTTTGTCTTGGGATATCAATTTTACTAACTGAACTGTGATTTTTATGGCATTTCAAAAGGAAAGACTTACCTAATAATTGCACTTCTGGACATTTATTTCAGAAAAATAAAAGTTTATGTTGCACAAAATCTTGTGCACAAATGATCATGAAAGTTTAATTTGTAATAACCCCAAACCAGAAACAACCAAGATATTCCTCATTAGGTGAATGGCTAACCAAACGGCATGTCATCCATACTGTGGGATACTGCTTGGCAACAAAATGGAACTCTTCATAGATGCAACAACTTGGATGGATCTCAACAGCATTATGCTGAGTTGGAAAATAAAAGCTAATCTCAAAACATCACATGCTGTAATGAGTGCTGTATATGACATTCACAAAATGACCCGATTAGAGAGATTGAGAACACTTTACTTATTTCCAGAAGTGAACATTGCTTGGGAGGAGGAGCTTGGGCGTGATTGTAAAGGGTTAGAATGAGGGAGAACTTTGTGGGGATGAAATACTCTTCTATCTTGATTTCAGTAATGATCGTATGAATTTTCACATGTGATAAAATGTCATATGGAGACCTGACAATTGAGATTGCAAACTCATCCTCAAACTCATTCTCATGTAGAAAAAGCACTACATACCTCATTGCTGACTATCTCTACAGTCATCTTTGAAGTGCTCCCACCAGCACCAAGTCTACCCTTCAGAGCAATTTTGGAACACTTTTTCTGGAAAGTCCATCAAAGCTGTCATTGTATTACCCTGAATGTTATCAAAATTTCCTTCTTTCCATATTTCCTTTATCTTTAGGCAAAGAAAAACGTCCTTGGGAGCCTGATCAGGTGAGTAATGAGAGTGTTTCCATACAATTATTTGCCTACTGGGTAAAAACTCCCACACAGAGAGTGTTGTGTGAGGTGTTGCATTGTCATGATGAGTTGTTGGCCAAGATTTTCAATTAAGATTTTTCTGTTTCTCTATGTTTACTTGGTCTACTATGATTTTTATAGTCATGCAATGATTTTGACACACAATTCAACAAATCTTTGCAATGTTTTCATCAGTTCTTCTCATTACTAGCTGCCCTGACCTCTCTTTATCAGCAATGCTTTCTCTACCCTCAGTAAAATGTTTAATCCATTTGTACACTGAGGTTTTCTTCATAGCATGATCCCCATAAACTTGGACTAATATGTCCCTGACTTCACTTCCATTCTTGCCAAATTTAACAAAAAGTTTATGAATGTTAGTTTGTTGCTGTAATACAAGCTCCGATAGTCTCACAACAGCACTTCCAAAAACATGCAACAATGATAATGAATGTCACAAAGCAAGACTCTGCCACCTGTCATCATGAACACAACTCCCTGACATTGATACACCAAATTTATGAAACTTACTGAGTCGTTTGTACAGTGCTGCCGATGTAAGCACATGGTGGCAAGTTCGCAAACTTAGAACTATATACATATTTTGTACACACGTCAGTATTCTGGTTTTGATACTGCATATTGATATATAAAATATTAACTAGGGGGAGAATATCTGTTAAGCGACGGATGTGTGGGACTCTTCACAACTTTCTGTGAATTCACCATTTATTGCTTCAAAATAAAAAGTTCAGAAGAAAAAACAGAAGAGCCTGACGTTTTAACTGAACCCCTCCAACTTGGTGATATATAAACTCTAATGTCTTTCCCTCCTGTGCTGTACAACACTTGAAATTCTGCTCTGCTTTTCAGACTCCTGGCTGTTGAATTCTGCTCGTCCAATTGGCATCTCCCTCTTGTCTCTGGGTCTCCCTGGGACCTGAAAGAATTTATCAGCAGATCTGGGGCTTTTCCCTCTGCCAGCACCTCCTTTCCAGATTTCCTCCCTCAATTTACAGTTGCTCTTGTGGCCTCAAACTGCATCTTCCGATACCTCGAGCCAGTGAGACTGCAGCTTTCTGCTTCCAGCCACATGGTACCTCAGAGAATACAGAATGTCCCCGGAGGAACAGCCGAATAAATGCAGCTCTCACCCTTTGTGGTTCCCTTCTTTCAAAGATCAAACCCCCTCCAAATTCTGCCCACTTCTGTTCAAACTCCTGAGTCTTTGAGTCACTGTGTGTCACTATCACATAAATATATATACAAATACATACATATAAAACACTGTGTGCATAAAAGCAAATTACAAACTTATAATATTATTCTGTATCTTTAGAGGTTTTTTACAGTTTATAAACCATTTTTGCATTATATGCATATGGATCCTGTGAGTTAAGAGGAAAATTATTATATGATATCTAAACTTTGCATAATACAAGTTTCCCTGGGTCTCCTTCCACTCCTGGTCATCCTTTTAGTCTCTTACTGTGCCTCATCCACTGTGTCCTCCATGAATACTTATGTTCATGACAGCTTTGTCTTTATTCTCTGGCTATTCTCATTCTGCCTACTCCCCATAGGTAAGTCTCACTCATAATCTTAACTACCTTCTAACAATCACATTTCAGATTTGGATCTCAAGTCACGGGCTCTGATCAGATTCTGACTCGTATCCAAGTGCCTGTTGGAATATCCACTTGGTTACACAAAGACACCTCAAAGGGCATGTTCACATTTGAACACTTATCTTCCTCCTCTTCACCTGCCTCTGCCCTACTTCAGTACCTTGGCATGTCTCATCCAGACCACAGTAATAAATTCCAGCTCGGTTTCCTCACTTCTGATCTTGCATGGACTGGGCCAGGGGTTGCACACCGAAGAGGGCAGGAAGCAAACTTGGACAGTGATCTAATTTACAGAGGAACTTGGGGCTAGAGTGACTATCTGGCAATACAGAAATGCCCAAAATTAGATTGTTAACATTGTCAAAAATGAATGTGCTTCTTTTCTTTCAATGATAGCAGCCTGGTTTCCAGATAAGAGTGTCTTGGGTGGCTGGTGGGAGGCAGACCATAGCTTCTGATTGCCCTGAATGTCCCAGAGTCCAGAGAGTGAACATGAAAACCTGTAGAACAGCAGTGAGTCTAAGCAGCAGAGATGATAGAAGGGCTGTAACTGAGCAGTCCTAAGATGAATTTTCTGGCAACTCTAAGACTCAGCCCAATGAATAATAGGAAAATACTAAGTGCATTCTCAGGATCGTGCCATCTCATAAGAGGAATGGTTTTAGTTAAGATTTTTTTTACCAAAGGGTTCTCAGTGGCTGTATGTAGTTGAAATTCCTCTTTGTTATGTAAATGTCATGTAGTCATTCATGTTAACAAAGCTTCTTAATATAATCCTGCCCAAGTGATTGCCCTATATTTTAAAAATTTCCAAGAATAGGATAGGGTTGGAGGGAGATGCCAAATTACAGTATCTCAGGTGAACAATCACAAAAAGCAAATAAACAAAACCTCATAATAACTGAGCAGTTCCTTGGCACTGCCTCCAAGCTTCATCCATTGAGAATGGAAATTGGACATATCACTGTGAGAGTATCAGAGTTTAAAGTACTGCAGTGGCTCCTTAGCACTTAGATTGAGCCCAGTATCCTTGAAGGGCTGAACGAAGCCTCCCCCATTGCCATACTCTTCCTCCTCCTGTCTCGGGAGCCTCACCTGACTTTCTCACAGGGAAAAGACTCCCATAGTGAGTCCCAAATGCCATACTTGACTAGGACTTCAGAGGAGAGAAGTCTCTCTGGTCCACCTTTGTGTGTCATCGTTTGGTACCATCTGTGGCACATGTCAGTGCTCAAAACAGGTTTGTTGAAAACTTAATTCGGGATCAGCAAAGTTTTTCTGTAAAGGTCAAAGAGTAAATATTTCTTACTTTGCAGCGTGTAGTCTGTGTTGCAACTATGCATCTCTGCCATAGTACCCTAATGGCAGTCATAGGCAATACAAAAACCAATGGATATGGCTATGTGCCAATAAAACTTTATTTATAAAAACAAATGGAGGGTTGGATTTGCCCTGAGGACCACAGTTTGCCAACTCTTGATTTCTTTTGAGACAGAATCTCACTCTGTTGCCCAGCCTAGAGTGCCATGGCATCAACCTAGCTCACAGCAACCTCAAACTCATGGGTTCAAGGGATCAACCTGCCTTGGCCTCCTGAGTAGCTGGGACTACAGGAACCTGCCCTAACTCCCTGGTAATTTTCCTATTTTTAGTAGAGACACAGTCTTGCTCTTGCTGAGGCTGGTCTCAAACTCCTGAGCTAAATTCAGAGTGCTGGGATTGCAGACGTGAGCCACTGTGCCCGGCCTCCAACTCCTGAATTAAATGAAGGACTGATAAATGAATAAATATGCAAATTACCTTGTAGTCACTTGGTCCAGACCTTAAACCCCCTTTCCTTGAAAGGAATTCTTCCCAGAGCCACAACCCGCAGATTCTTCATAGCCTCCTAAAGCAAGGCCCAGGCCAGAGATGCTCCAAGCAGCAGAAGGACAGGATCTGTTTATCTTCTCGTCCAACAGCTCGAATGGAATCATTTAGATACAGAGCCATTGAAAGACAGGCAGGTCTTGTAAGCTATTAAAGTGGAAATTTCCTACCATGTATGTTAAAAACAAGAATCGTCTTCCTGATAATAAGGGCTGTGATATGTTGGGGTTTTCCAATAGCACAAGTTCTCATAGGAAAGGAAAACAAAAGTCAATAGGGTAAAAGGCAAGGCTAAGTCTGATTCAAGCATGTGAACCACAACCAAGATTAGGGCTTCTCCGAGCTCCACCAGGGTGGAGACAATTGAGCAAGTCAGGGTCTCAAGAAGGGGAACATCTGAAGAAGGTTCTTTGCACGGTGTTCAAATACCAACCTCAATGCTTATTAGCAGCAGACTCACAAGTCACTTAATTCCTCGGGGCCTCAGTTTTAATATTGAGGGTTCATATTCCAGGGTTGCTTTAAGGATTATGGGAAATGTGTGTTTAAAGCCTCAAAGACGATGCAGAATCACTTAAGAGCATGTGTCTGTGCTGGACACTGCACTGGGCCTTCTCAAGTGTCTTGTTTCAAGTGCTGCCCCATAGCATAGACCACTGCCCAACACCACCCCACGCATTTGGTTATTATTATCTGTCTCCCTCCCTCACTTAAATGTGGCATCTGTGAGGGAAGGGACCAGCAGACTTCAGACTCAGAGCCTTAGACAGGCAATACCTTTCAGCTAGAATTTAGTGGCATTGTTTTTTTTTTTTAATGTCCATTTATTTTTATTCTTTCACTTAGAACAAGTGATAGCAAGTTTCCATTTATGGTTCTAATGAAAGAACCCTTTTAAATTAAGTGTATTTGACAAATAAACCTCAATATATGCATGAACTTATTTAGGGTGATTTATTTAAAAGTGAGTTGACCAGTATTACATACATGATTGTAAAGGTAGAATTCTGATACAGCAAAAAATATATAACTTTCTTTCTCAAGTAGCTAAAGTTGATGAATCTCTTGAGTTTTTTTCCAGGGCCCTCATGCTTTGATCTGGTGCTTTTATGAGTGGCATAAGGCACAGACATTCTGTTGCCTTAGAAGACTAAGTTTGGGCGGGGGGAGCCAGCCTGAGCACCGCACATCCTTCCTACCCAAAGGGAAAGGCTCCAAGCTCTTGGGTTTTTACTTCTCCTCTCATCTGATTATGTTCTAGTTAGAAACTTTCTAGCTGGAAACCAAACATCTTGGCGTCAGAGCCTGTGCATATAAAAACAAAACAATAAAACGGAGGCATGAGGAAGGGAGCGAAGGGGCCAGAGCCAGTCCCGTGGGGTTCCCTCGCTTCCCGAGGCTCAGACCCCACCCGTGGGACACTGGAAGGAGGGACTGCATCCCTGCTTGCCAAGACCAGCAGAATTTCATCACCTCGTCTCGTTTCCCTGCTTCCCTTCCCCAAGATGTCTTCCCTTTCTTTTTTGTTTAAGGGAAGAAATTAAATGGATTCTCTGATGAAATCATTGAGTCTTGGTCAAGTATTTTCAGTGGCACTGGAGTAGGTGGGGTGGAGGGGAAACCTGTCAGCTCTCTCAGCATTTTCCTATTTTCTGTAAACTTCCTGAGTCAGTGCTAGAAGCAGTGAGGCACTGGGGTCTTCCAAGTCAGCAGGTCTGGGTGGGCAAGGGAGGGTCTGCGTTTCTATCAGGCACCCAGGTGATGCCAGTGTTGCTGGCCCACCAGCCAAAACTTTTAGTGAGGTCTCATCATCATTGTCATCCTAAGATGCAGCATTTGCTAAGCTCTACCTGCCCCATGCTCTGACCTCTGCGCTAAATTGACATTCATTTTCAAACCAGAAAAGCTCTTCTGGGGGTCCGAGGAAGCTAAAGAGTGGAATATTTGACTTTTGCTGTCAATGAGCTTCTAGACCGCGTCTTAGACCAAAACCAAGATAAGATATTACGATCATTATAATGTGAAAAAGGCCCTGTTATGGATAGGATATATTGCCAAATACATGGTAATCAACTTGAAATTTATCTGTATATGAAATTTTCTCTTGGGCAGCACCTGTGGCTCAAGAAGTAGGGCACTGGCCCCATAAACTGAGGGTGGTGGGTTTAAGTCCAGCCCTGGCCAAAACCGCCAAAAAAAAAAAAAAAAATTCTCTCTCTCTTACCTCTTACTCACACACATAATCTTTCTCTGTCCCTCTGTCTTTCTGTCCCTCCCTCCCTCTCTCTCCCTCTCTCTCTCTCTGTCAGCATTCTTAGAATTTAAAGTCAGTTACATTTGAACTTGACCAGAATCTTTAGATGAGCAATAGGGTGAGGCAGCAAATCCCTTAGACAGACCTTGAAGGGCAAAAATATAAAGCACTGGGAATTTTTTTGTTTTTGAGACAGAGTCTCAAGCTGTCACCCTGGGTAGAGTGCCATGCCCTCATAGCTCACAGCAACCTCCAACTCTTTGGCTCAAGCGATCCTCTTGCCTCAGTTTTTCTATTTTTTTGTAGAGACAGGGTCTCGCTTTTTGCTCAGGCTGGTGTTGAACTCATGAGCACCAGCAATCCACCTTCCTTGGCCTCCCACAGTGCTAGAATTACAGGCATGAGCCATTGAGCACAGCCTGGACTGGGAATTTTTAAAAAATTTAACTTATCTTCAAAAACACCTATTTTCTGGGGAAGGATTTCCTACCATCCATTGCTGCTGCATTTGGTCACATCTTGGATCGCACTCTCAATTTTGATGGGATCTCTGTTGTTCGTGTAGACGTATGGTGAAAGGCTCAGTATTGTACGCTGCCTTTTTGTGAAATCTGCTGAAATATGAGGGCTTGGAATGGCCTGTCCATCCCCGCTCTGCTCTGAAGTTTCCCAGCCAAATGAGCTCCTGGTCAGGGGTCCAGACTCGTCCTGCTTATCCCTGACCAGTAGGATTTCTCTCCCTTCTAGAGAATCATTCCAACAAACCCATCACATGCTCCTAGGGTAACCAGGGGTCACCCCGTCCTCTTGATGCTACTTGTTTGCTCCATCCCTACCTGCACTCCCCTGTGGCCTCCCCTAGGATGTGAGCCCATACCCAGTGAACCCCTGTAAACGTGTGTCCAGCACTGGGTGCTTGGTGTGTGGCTACTCCAACCAATAACCCCAGGGCAGGAAGCCCAGTGAGAAGAATAGGAAATGAGTAAAGCAAAGCATGATTTGGCTTGGCATAGGGTTGTGGTTCGGTGGGTGAGAGCAGTGGAAGGCATGCAGGTGAAGTGTGCTGCACAGAGGAGATATTTCAGACAGATTCCCTCTATTCTTCCATTACCTCAAAAGCACTGAGGCATGCGCTTATGCTAACTCCCAGAAGCCTGGGTATTTAAAACCCTTTTGATTGGACATTAGATTTCTATTTCAGTAATCCCTTTAGTTATATTAAGAGTACTTATCATCTCAGACAAAACTAGAATCATTTTAACCATTCATATTTACTATAATTTATCCTGAAAACAATTTATACCATGTTAAACTCAATACTCTAAAAATTACCTAGATGCAAATACCATAGAAATGTATTTATACTAGCATTGTTCATACTAGTCCCAAACTAGAATACTCATCAAGAACCAGTGTCCCAACCCAAATGTCTATCAGGAGTAGAATGAACACAATGGTTCTGTGTAGCACAGTGGTTATGGTGCCAGTCACATACACCGAGGGTGGCAGGTTTGAACCCAGTCCAGGCCAGCTAAAAGACAACAATGATAACTGCCACAATAAATAGCCAGACATTGTAGCAGGCACCTGTATTCCCAGCTACTTGGGAGGTTGAGGTAAGAGAATCATTTAAGCCCAAGAGTTTGAGGCTACTGTGAGCTGTGACACCACAGCACTCTACTGAAAGTGACATAGTGAGACTCTGTCTCAAAAAAACAGAAAGAGTAGAATGAACAAATAAACCAAGAAATATTTATATAATGGAGTACTATTCAGCAATGAAAATGAGCAAAGTACTGCCATATGCAATAAACTCAGATAAGTATCATGAACGTCATAATAACCTAAAGAAGACAGAAAAAATAGCCACCATCTGGCTGTCAGATCAAAGATGGGATGAGCCAGTTCCTGGGAAGCCAAGTGAGCCCATGGCTGTAACCCAGACCTGAGCTCCACAGTGTGACAGAGAAGGGGCTGACCCAGCACTTCAAAGGCGCAAATGAGTCGAACAAATCTGGTGTTTTAATCCTAGCTCCCCCTCTTTACTGATTTATAAACTTGAGTAAACTCACTTCTCTAATCCTTAATTTGTTCATCTGTAAGTGGGGCCAACAAAGGATTGTACTGAGGATGAAGAATATGAATGAACATGAAGGACCGAGTTAGTGCACTGCCAGACAGCAAGGCGATGGCTGGTCAGGGCGGCGATTACTGCCAGCCTACTCAGCCTTAACTCAATTGTCTTTGAGCTTAGTCTAAGATTCCTTTCACCCAGAAGGTGAACATCTGCCTTCATGGAAGCAATCTCCTTCAACAAATTGAAGCCCTTTCCAAATCCTTTCCAAACATAGTGTATAAAGCAAAGAAAAACAAAACAAAACTCTGCGTATGTTTGTGTGTGCATTTACATCTCACTGCACATTCCCATCATTAACCAAAAAATAACAGCTCCAGGAAGCGGCCAGTCTTTAGATGGACTAATGACTATCTTCCTCCAAGTTCAAACACAGCTTCAAGGTCATGAGTCATAGCAGTTACAGCTCGACTGGAAGAGAGGCTCTTTTTTTCCCCCCACCCATCCCTCATTCTTTCTTTCTGGAAGAGAAGCTCTTTTACGAGTGCAATTTTATTTATTTGTTCAACATCGGACACCACTCTGCCTGATTGGAAGTGTGGCTAGTGTCTGTAACAAGATCCCTGTAAGCAGGGCCTCCAGGAGCCCTCGCTGGGTGCTCAGCAACTTCATGTGTACTGGAAGCTCACAGGCACCAGCGCTGCCTCGGGCAGGCACTTGTTCAGGGCTCCTTGCGTTTTCTCTCGTGATTTTTGTATTCTCTCTCCTTCAGATGTTTGGGTTCTCTGACAAGTCATCTCACAGAGGTGATTTCAATCCTGGATTGAAGGACTCAATCAGGAAAAAAAATGCAGAAAGTGAATATTTATTTTTCCCCTCAGAATTAATTTGTCTGACCTAAAACTCGCAAAATGGATGTCAATAAAATAGACTTAGGTTCACCGAAAAAATGAAAAGTTATCTGTATCGTGAAAGGTTTCTTATGAAAATGAAAAATTTAAGTCAAAGGGTTAATTTCTTACAAAATGTATTCTGTTTGTTGGGAGTTATTATTTTATATTTTACACATTTATGACCATTAAACAGACTCGGTTTGGTTCTGCTTTAGCTTGAATTTGGGCTGAGTTTGATATATTGTATTTCCTTTCTGGAGGCCATTTACCCAATAACCTTATTGGAAGGAGTAAGTGGTGGTGCCCAGAGACGAGGCCAAGGAGGTATGCTCAGACCAGGTTTATTGAAAGGGGAGGGTGACCCTCCTGAGCAGTGCAAAGGTGGTGTCTGAGCCTGGGGCAGTTAGAGACCCCTCACATGGGGCCAGACAGGGTGGGCAGATTTCACAGCTGGCCCTGAAGGTTGGGGTCCTTTGGTGTGAACTTCGGGAGGTAAGGCAAGCCAGGTACTTGTGTCTTTGTCTTAGAAGGAAGGGAGGAGATGGGGAAAGCATTCACGTGCAGCTGCATGAGGCCCCCAATGTTTACCAAACTAGAATAGATGGAATAAGCAACCCTCATCACCGTACACACAATTCTAAACAGCTTGGACATCCGGCCTCCCACATTAGGGAAGATTAAAACAAAGAGGAAAGCGGGGATCAGAGGCATTGACAATTGCAGGCCATGAGAGTTGACAGCCTGCCAGAGAGGCAGACGGTAAGAAGCATCTGTAACACAAAACCAGGAGTGTGGAGTCACTGAGTGCAGAGGTGACCAACAGCCACCCACCCCCAGATCAAGTGTTTCAAGTACTTCCATACACATATTTGAAAATGCTTCCTATCCAAAATGTCTCAATTTGGTTTTCACTCTTCCTAGGGCTTATCCTCTGACATTGAATATTTTCTACTTATGTGTACAGGACTTGTTCTTCAATGACATTGGACAAAGGAGATGTTAGTATATATTCATTAAAATGGCAGCATCTATCAATTCTATTGGTTTTTAAAATGTAAGCACATTATGAGGAGTTAGGACTGGGAGGAACTGCCCAGGGATCTGCGTCCCGCCTGAGCAGTCTGAGCAGAGCTCAGGAGTCCTGAGCTGAGGAGGCAGAGATCTGACCGTGGGGCCCTGGAATGGGTGGAATCAGCAGGAGACATGTCTTAGTCAGCTCCACTTGCTACAACAAAATATCTATCAAAGGAAAGGAAGACATACCCTGAAAAATAAGTTAAAGAGGCTTATTCTAAGCCAAATTTGAGACCCAGGGCCTGGAGCCATGCCCAAGAAACCCTGAGTAATGAACTCACTGAGGTTGGGATATAGTTTGGTTTTATACCTTTCAGGGAAATGGGAATTACAGGTAAAATCATAAATCAATACATGGAAGGCAAAAAAAGGTGAGACATCTCCGAGTGGGAGGAGGGGCCTACAGGTTATAAGTGGGTTCAAGAATTTTTTAGTTGACCATTAGCTGAAAGAGGTTTTGTCTAATAGACCATGAGTCAGGGGAAAGAAATGCTTGAGTTAAGATGGGGGTCTGTTGATGAGAGACGAGGCATCAGACACAGCCCAGAGGCCTGTGGCTCTTCCTGGGCACCCTGAGGACCTGCATCTGTCTCTCACAGCCTTACACCTGTCAGGGAGAACAAAGGTGTCTCCAAGGGGGGCCCTGATGAGGCAGGTTTTATCTCTTTTCTCAAGGTAGCACCTCAGTTTTAGGGTATACCCTTGGCCAAGGAGGGCTCCCTTCAGTCAGTATGGAGGGGAGGAGATTATGATTTTATTTTAGTTCACATACACACATAGGTTGGCTCACACAACAGGAATTTATCTCTCACAGTTTGGAGGCTGGGAAGTCCAAGACCAAGGTCCCCTCTGAGCCTGTTCCCCAGGGAGGGTCTTCTCCTGACTTACAGGTGGCGACCTTTCTATGAGCTAGAACATGGCGGAGCGCTCAGTCACTTCTCACAATGACACACCAATCCCGTCATGGGAACGTCGCCCTTGTCATCTCTTTTAAACTGAACTACTTCTCAAAGGTCCTTTCTCCAGAAAACATCACATTCATCATCTGTGAATTTTGTAGGAATATAAACATTCAGTCCATAACAAGAGGGCAACAGAGAAGAGGAGGCTGTGCAGGGGCAGGAGCCCAGAAGTTGAGTGGGTTTCACCCATGAGTTCTTGTCACGGGAATGATACACACACACACACACACACACACACAGGTCAGGACTTGTCTGTGAGAGGCTACTGAGAGTTGGGAGGGGAACAGAGGTCCTAGAGGTCAAGCAGTGCTGGGGGACCAGTGAGTTCGAGCTCAGTTGCAGATAGATCTAGTTTTGTGAATAGCTCCTTAATAACCTGGGAATTCAGCTGAGATATCCAAAAGTACGGGGCTTAGGAGTAAATGCCTTCCATCTCAGCCTTCTCTGCAGAGTTCCATGAGCCCATTAAGGCCTCATACCCCAACCATTCCACTGAATAGAATGGATTAACTTTTCTCTTGAGCATCTAGAACAGGGTTCAGCAAACCTAAAAGGGCATGATAATACATTTCTGTAGGTTTGCAGTCCAAAAAAGCAAAAGCTAGCATATTATACCATTCAAAATGTTACTATTTACGTAAAAACTTTCATTTCTCAGCTTGTGGGTCTTAACAAAAACAGAAGATGGGCTGGATATGACCCAAAGGCCATAAAATGTGAAGTGAGTCTGGGTGAGCAGATGGTAAGTTGGTGACCAGAATGTAATAGAAAAAGGTATTTTTTTTAATAGAAAAATCCATTTAAAAGGCACAGACACCAGTGAGGAGGGGACTGAGTGGAAGGGGACTGTGGCTGAACGCAGTCAGTGGTGGGAAGTGGAGGTTAAGTGGCCAGCTGGACGGGCACTTGTGCGGGAAGGCAGGCTTAGCAGGAAAGGACTCGCAAAGGTCTGGCAGGATTGTTGATTTCCCACCTCTTCAGGTTAACTCTTCATTTTCTTTCTCAAAATTTTCTTCCCATCATGTCTCCATTTAGTGTATGACACCGTCTACTGCTCTGTTCACCCTCAATCTCCCACTGCCCCTCATTCTATACTCAAACGTATCTTTGAGAGGCTCGGTTTTGCCGGCCTCCACTGTCCCCATCCTCAGCTACTGCATCTCCGTAACCTCCACCACTTTGCTAACAACCTGACGATTTCCATTGTGTTTCCTTTCAATCCATTCTTTACACCAAGGCCACAATAATCATTTACAAATATAAACTAGAGCCTGTTTCTTCCCTGCACAGTAATCTTCAGTGCTGTTCCTTCTGCACAGAGCCAAGTTCACACTCCGCACCTGCGTCTTGGGAGCGTGCTGTCCTCCCAACCCACGACATTTCCCTGAGACCGTCCCGCTCAGGCACGCTGGTCTTCTCTTGGGTTTCGCATTTGTCACTGTCTCCCCTTCCTGGTCTTCCCTGTTCTCTTGATACCTGCATTCATTCCCTCATTCAAGGCTCATTCTCGACAGGCTGTCCTTGAACATACACTACCTTTAGCCGTTCCCCTGGTTTTTAGTTTAAAAAGATGTCTTTAGTGGTTGTCAAATAAAACACAAACACACAGGAAAAGCCCTGCATAAAACAGTTGTGAATCAGTACAACATGAACACTGTTACCCCTGCCACCTTCACCCAGGTGAAGAAACAGACCTTCGGGGTCCATCCCAGCACCCAGCATGATCCTCCCCATTCACTAAAAACTGACTTGCATAGTAATTTCTTCCTTGCCTATCTCTGTAATTCTGTCACTCAAGTGTACATCCTTAAACAGTTTGTGTTTTAGTTCATGTCTTTTAGTTCTGTTTATTTACATGGCTCCTCCTTTTAATTACAATGTTTTAAATTTCAAAACAAGTAAAGTGTAATATACTTACGATAACATGTATGGAGCTTAATGAACTTTGACAAATGTAGCCGCTGCTCCAATTGAAGCACAGATCATCTCCTCATTCTAATTCTTAAGTTTTAAGGAAGGCATAAAGCAACCAAGTGTGTGTGATAGTGTGTTTGCAGACCTTAAAATGAATGCTCCCCCACGCAGATATGCAGGTGACGTGGTGGAAAGTCTAAGCTGTGCCCTGCCTGAGAAAAGCGCACGGTGGCCTCAGCCTTGGGTATCAGTAACTCCCTCTGGAATGTCCCTGGGATGGTCCTTACAGAGCTGCCCAGGTCTTCCATTACCACTGTGTTCTTCTGGGTGCCATTTGAATTACTTTCCTAGGGCTAATGTCACAAATTCCCAGGGACTTGGGAGGTTTATGACAGCAGACACATGTGCTCCTACAGACCTACAGGCTAGAATTCTGGAATCACGCTGCCGATGGGTTGGTTCCTTCTGGGGCTCAGAGGGAGGGTCTGCTGTGCTCCTTTGTATTACCTGGCCTGCCAATGTATCACTTCAATCCTCGCCTCCTCCACCACATGGGGCCCTCCCAGTGTGTCTCTGTGTCCAAAGCTCTCTCTCTCTCTTTTTTTTTTTTTTGGTAGTTTTTGGCCTGGACTGGGTTTATGGGGCATATGGGGCCGGTGCCCTACTCCTTTGAGCCACAGGTTCCTCCCCAAATCTGGAATTTGTAGAGCTATATAGCCCGAGGATTTGGAACTCAGTTTCCTGATGTCCTTCATCAATGGCCTTTGGTTTCAATGTCAACGAACTTTCCTTCTTTAGGTTGTGAATCTTTATAGAAAAATATCAGGCAAACCCAAATTGAAGAGCATTCTCCAAGGTCCCCAGTACGCCTCACAACTGTCAAGGTCATCAAAAACAAAGAAAGGCTGAGGAAAGTGTCAGAGACCAGACTAAGTTAAGAAGACATGCCTACTAAATAATGTGATATCCTGACTAATTCTAGGAACAAATTTCAATGACCCCACAGGGCTTCTTTTTGACAGTCCTCTCCCTCTTGTTTCAGATTCTCAGACAAGTAGGACTCGATGACAGGGAACCCTGCAACTTTTAACTAACTACTGCTTGGCCTTTTTGAGTTGTTTCATAGAAACAGTGAGATTTCTGCAAGGCAAAGGATAGAGATTCTGAAGGCTGCTGGGGAGACTTTCCCACCCATCAGGCAGGAACCGGCCCCAAGCCTGCAGCCCAGTTAACTTCCCACCCCTGCCCTGTGGAGCTGCCCCTTACAGAAAGCCCTTCTGTCTGTTAGTTGTCAGGCTGTCCCTCTGTCCAGGAGCTGCTGGTTGCTCCCCCCATTCTCCAGACAGGAAACCCCTGGTATTAAAATTTCCTCTCTTCCTTGGTATTCTCTCTATTAGCCATTGGTTGTTCTGTGCTGTGAGTAACTAGATGGAGACTGGAACCCTGTGGATTGGATGACAGCGTCTTTGCTAGAATCTTGAAACAGAAAAAGGACTAGTGAAATCTGAATATATGGTGGAACTTAGTTAAGAATAATGTGCCAATGTTGACTCTTCACTTGTGACAAATATATCACAGTAAATCAAGATGCTAAAAATAGGCCAAACCAAGGAAAGGGTTATATGACAACCCTCTATATTTACAGTCTGTAAATATAAAATTATTACAAAATTTAAAAGTTTATCCTTAAAAAGATCAGGGATAAACAATTGTATTTATCCCCTTTAGTCCTCCCACTCTCCTGCCTTGTTTGATATTCTAAACACAACTGAGAGTTTCTTCAACTTTTGAGGATCTTATCTAAAACTGGAACATCATTCTATCAAGAGATACTTACTGTGATCATGTAACTGAGAGGACTCTAAATTCTTAAATTTCAAAAGCCAGCAAAATTTCAGACAAAACCTAGGAATCTATTAGTGTTTCATGTTATTTATTGTGTCAAATAAGAACAATCCTGTTTTAAAAAGACTGCCATTCTATTATTTCCAACACTTATAAAAGAAAGCCCATTATAACAACCCAAAATGGAAAGAATAAGAATGAAGAAAAGCCCATTTCAGGCTGGGCACAGTGGCTCCTGCCTGTAATCTATCTAGCACACTGGGAGGCCAGCCGGTGGATCACCTGAGCTCAGGAGTTCGAGACCTCGTCTCCACTGAGAGTAGAAAAATTAGCCAGGGATTGTGTCAGGTGCCTGTAATCCCAGACTCGGGAGGCTGAGGCAAGAAGTTCACTTGAGATCAGGAGTTGGAGGTTGCTGTGAGCTATGTTGATGTCATGGCACTCTACCAAGGGCCGCAGAGTGAGACTCTGTCTCAAACAAACAAAAGAAGCCCTTTTCATTGAATGTTATCATTATGAAAAACAGCTACATGCCTTTTATTTGTCTGCGTTTGCTGCAGACCAGCCCAGACTGTTTTCTGGATGTTGACTAGCGTCTGAGGACCATGGGGACAGGATGTGGCTGAGTCTGAACTGGCCTCCTGGAAGTGGTTGGATGAGCTCTGTGTTTTTTGTTTTTTTAATAAATTGCCACATTGTATGCTTGCATCAAAACATCACATATACCCTAAAAATTGCTGATATGGGTTTGTTTCCTTGTGATTTCACTTTTTCCTTATTAAAAAAAGAGATTTTTAGAGCCAATAGATTTGCATTTTTTTTTTTTTTTTGCTTAGAATATCACGATCTGAGTTTCCTGCTGGCTTTTCCATTTGCTAGTTGTAAGGTCTTGATAAAGCTATTTAATTTCTTTAGCCTCTCTTTTTCTCCCACCGCAAAGTGGGGCTTGTAATGCTATGGTGGATAATTGCCAAGGTGGTACCAGTGCTCTGCGTCCCCTGATTATTTATGCCCCTATATAATCCACTCCCCTTGAGTTCAGGTGGGATCTAATGATCCTCTTCTGCTAAATAGAATATGGAGAAGGTAATAATAAGATGTCGCTCCTGAACTTGGGTTACAGAGAGACCACGTCTTTCAACTTGGGAGCTCTCTCTGCGTTCTTGTTCACTCACTGTGACAGAAACCAGCTGCCCTTCTATAACCTACTTTATGGAGGGGGCCAACAGGGCAATAAATTGAGGGATCCCTCAGTTAGGTCAGGATCCGAGACTTCCCGCAGCTACGTGAGTGAGCTCAGAAACACATTTCTCTCCATTTGAGTTTGACCTCATGAAAGACCTTGACCCAAAGGTCGTGAGCTAAGCCACACCCAGTTTTCTGACCCACAGAAAGTATGAGACAATGACTATTTGTTATTTAAAGCTGCTAAATTTGAGGTGCAATTTGTTATATGACAATAGGTAACTAATATGTGTACACAACCCTCCCTTGAAAACCTGTTGTGAAAATGGTAGGGACAATGTGTTTAATGAGATGACATATGCTAATGAGCCCAGCTATGTGCAGCAGGCATGCAGCGCCTGGCTCCTGAAAGGCAGTCTGCAAATGTGGGTTCCTCCTCCACTCCCTCTCCAACGGGAACAATCATACCTGCTCTATTGTGAGAATGTTTTGAAAACTATAATGTGGCAGGCAATTATAATACAGGTGGGATTGTAGGGTATTATTGTAATAGAAAAGAAAACATTGTTACTTTAAAAGCTGTTTGCAGCTTACGCTGGTTGACCCAGAGGCAGGCAAAATTCTTCTTAGGAAGAAAGCAACTCTTTTGTTCAAGGGTGGGGAGGACTAAATAAGCAGGTATGATTATGACAGAGAAAAACGTTTAGTGGGAGCTAGAACTCACAAGAGGTGACCTGATAATGTGGGACCCCTGGGACGTTTTGGCAATCTTGGAAGGTGTGGCTTTCTGATAATACACGAGATGGGGCCTCACAATATTTAATGTGCATGTGAAAACAAAGTGCATCCCCAGAAAAACGGAGGGCCTAGTATACATGGGCAGAAAATATATGGGTTATACAAAGTGTAGAGGGCTGAGATTTTTTCTCCATCACAAAGCTTAGATTTGAGTCTGGGAACAGAATCTAAAAGGCAGGCATAAAAGAAATAATTCTATAAACATTCTCAAAAACTGTGCTCTTTCCAAAAGCATGGAGGGCAATCAGGTTTATAATAAATGTTTTTTCATTACATGTTTTATTTATTTCTATTTCTTCTTAATCCTATTACTTGATCTTATGAATCTTTATTAATATGAGATACTAAGGTGTGCTATGTACTAATCAAGAAACCAAGTCAGCCGTATAAGTTTATATATAACAAAACTTATATTGTTATAATAAATCTTTGTGGTTCCTTGGGTATTTTTCTTTAATCTGCCCCCCCTTTTTTTGTATTAAAAAAATCATTAAGAATCAAAAGAGTTCAGAAAATAAGACACTCATATACCCAGGTTTAATGCGTTGCCCACAGTTGTGGGCATGTCTCTCCTTTATTTAAATCTTTCACAAACCATAGGATAAAGAATAAGCTGCCCGGTGCCATGTTCAAGGCCTTTACCATCTGCCTTCTGGTGGACTCTCCAATCCCACCCACCCTCCAGTTCTTACTCCTCCCACAACCTGCTCCATTAACAAACTGCTGAGTTCCAGGACGCAACCTGCTATTTCAGATTTCTCTGCTGGTAATCCACGGCCAACTTCATCCTCATGAACTCAAGTCAAAGGTCACCTGGCGGGGAAGCACCTGCACCAGTGTTTCCTCCCAGCCCCTTCTGTCCTGGCTTATCTGTTTCCATAATTGTACGTCTGGGTCAGAGTGTGGCCCGTCCACAGCCACCACTCACTGGCTGTGAGAACTTGGGAAAGTTATTTAATTATTCTATCCCTCAGATTTTTCACTTGTAAAATGAGGATAATATAATAGCAGTGCCTCCAATATGGCTTTATATGAGGTTGAGTGAGGGGCCACTCGCAGAGTGCTCAGAAGAGATCCAGCTTGTTCTCGTCCTCCAGGAGGTGTTGCTTATTATTTTTATAATAATTCTTAGCTGACTTATCTTTCTGTTTGCTCACTTGATATCTGGCTCCTTGAAATTAAGGGCAACACAATGCCCAGCACAAAGTAGAATTCGAATATACATTTCATGCTAATGAAAATTCTAATTTAGGTAAAATACATGCATGTATATGTGTGCGTATATATATTTTTAATTAAAAACTTCTGTAGTTATGAATATCTTAGTGAATTTTGGCTAATAATGCCCAGAGGTTATAAACACGGACTAAATTTGTTTCTTTATGTTCCAAGGGCATCTATTGATAACGGTAATAAAATTCTGTTTTTGTTTAAAAACAAGCTCCAAGCACAGTGCCCAGTCCATGAGGCAGGCAGGAGCTCCTTATGTTTTCCTTTAGGTAAACAAACCCCAAATTTAATTTGCCTCTGTATCAAGAAGGGTTTTTTTTTTTTTAAGATTTTCATTAAAAGCAGAATACGGCATTTAGGAAGAGTAATTAAATGCATCTGACACTCAGGAGATAAAAAGAGATGAAGAATTTTGTAATAAAAACAGCCTAGCCAGATCCCGTGCTGCCCCACCAGTTTCGAAAAATGACTTGGAAAACAGAATGCATTTTTTTTAAGAGGCTTTGAGTGTGGGTTTTGACTCTGAGTCTCTCCCCTTAATGTACGAAGTAGACGTCATAGAATTGACCTTGATCTCTCAGGAGTATGTGACTCCCAGCCCACCTCCTCCCCTCCTTCTCTAAACTCTGTGGTTTGTTTTCCCCTCTCTTCCTCTCTCCTTCCCTTCCCCTCTTTCTGTATTATTATTACTCTAATTATCATCATTATTAATTATTATTATTTTGCTATATTTCTGAAAGAGCAAGTTCCTTGGATACCATTGAAGCAGCTAATGGCGTGACAGCCGTGAAGGGTGGGGACATGAACCCACAACACCCCAGGAGAGCTGCCCCCTCCGTCTCTGCACCTCTGAGCCCTCTCCCCTGCCTCCTCCTCCTGCCACCTCCCTCACACACACCTTTCCTAAAGTCTCTTTCTTTTCATTCTCCTTTCCGTTGCCACTGTCAGCTCATGCTGGAACGTGCTGCTGCATCTTCCCTATCTGTCTCTTTCTCTCCCATCCTGGGGGACAAATGACACTGAAAGAATAATCTTCCTGAAATCCACTCACCAAGTTCTGCCTCTCCACTGTTCTGGACCTACCTGGTCCCCGTCACCTGTTGCCCTGAACTCAGTGAGGTTGGGCTGTTAAATAATTAGTAAAATTGACAGAAGCCTTTATTAATATGCTTACGTTCAAGCATTTTATAGAAATAAATAAATGTATTCTGTAGAGAAAAGTAGACTTGTTCCCAAAATGAAACCAATAGAAAGGAACAATTAAAAAACATGGTTTGCTTAATAGCAATGAATGTCTATCAGACAAGGAAAGTAAAATTTTTGCTTCTTGAAAAATTTGCCTCACAGAAGCATATCCTGGTTCGCCACAGTGAGTGCCGGCTGGCATTGGTGCTATCCACCAAGTAAGGGCTCTCTGGCCCCCGAGGGTTGCATGGGGAACACCCCACTCTCTGGATTGGAGGCCGCGCTGCTCTGGGGGTGCTGGGTCCTCAGCAGGTGGTCCTGCCTGGCCACAGGGGAGTCCTGAGTAGAAACCAGTCAGATTCAAAGAATTGCCAAAGAGAACAGGGGAGTGGAAGTTTTTACTAAACACCCCAATCCAAGCAATTCTTCATGCCTTCAAAAAATCGGGGTAGGGCAACCACCTTCTTTGCCTTGAGGGCCTGTCCCAGGCTCTGTGTTGTCCAAGTGACCTCCCCTGACCACTCCAGGCCTCTGTGCCCCTGTCTCTGAATTCTCAGTACCTGTTATCTAACCCAGAGCTTTCCCAAACGTTCTCTAGTCTCTCAGTGCCTCCCTTCATTTTCCCCCATGGTGTCCTTAAGGCAAAAGAAATACTTAATAGTTCTTTTTTCTTTCTTTCTTTCTTTTTTAAGATGGAATCTCACTCCTGTCACCCTGGATAGAGTGCTGTGACATCACCACAGCTCACAGCAACCTCAAATTTCTGGGTTCAGGCGATCCTCTTGCCTCAGCTTTCCGAGTATATGGGACTACAGGCACCTGCCACAACACCTGGCTAGTTTTTCTGTTTTGGTTTTTTTTTTTTTGTGGAGACAGAGTCTCACTCTCTCGCCCTTGGTAGAGTGCTGTGGAGTCACAGCTCACAGCAACCTCCAGCTCTTGGGCTTAAGCGATTCTCTTGCCTCAGCCTCCCAGGTAGCTGGGACTACAGGTGCCCGCCACAGCGCCCAGCTATTTTTTTTGATGCAGTTCGGTCGGGGCTGGGTTTGAACCCACAGCCCTCGGTATATGGGGTCAGCACCCTATTCACCGAGCCACAGGCGCCGCCCTAGTATTTCTGTTTTTGCAGAGATGGGCTCTCTGTCTTGCTCAGAATGGTCTCAGGTGATCCAGCTGCCTCAGCTTCCCAGAGCACTAGGACCACAGGTGCCAGCCACTGGGCCCAGCCTTAGTAGTGCTCATTGCTAAGTAGTTCCACCCAATTTAGTAACTATGTCCTAAACACACAGCAGCTATTTGAAAAAAATAGTTCATGCATGTAAGTAGAAACAAAGTTGCTCTTTTCTCCTTTCTTTTTATTTTTTTAGAGACAGAGTCTCACTTTATTGCCCTCAATAGAGTGCTGTGGCATCACAGCTCACAGCAACCTCCAACTCCTGGGCTTAGGTGATTCTCTTGCCTCAGCCTCCCAAGTAATTGGGAACACAGGTGTCCACCATAATGTCTGGCTATTTTTTGTTGCAGTTTGGCCAGGGCTGGGTTTGAACCTGCCACCCTCGGTATATGGGGCAGGCGCCCTACCCACTGAGCCACAGGTGCCCCTTCCTTCCTTCCGTCCTTCCTTCCTTCCTTCACACCCCGGACACACTAAATCACAGGGTGCATTTTAACTGGCTGCCTAAGAGATTTGTGTGCATATAATAGTTTGGGCAGCATGGTTATAAAACATAATCTATCACCTAATCACATCCTACTTTTATAAGATCTCTTGTATTATTATATATTTTTAATTCCTGCATTATTAAGTCCCTTCTGTGCAACCTTTTCCAGTAGATAGTTGAGGTGTCATTATGTTCGGTAATCTCTCAAACTGTCCAACCCAGAGCCTTGCGTGGAATAAGGGACTCGAATATCTGTGGAATGAATGGATCCAATATCTGGACCGCCCAGATGTCCTGAGCAGAGTCATTTCTGCAAGAAAATCATTGATAAAGCTGATGAAAGCAAGATCCCAAAGACACTGATACTCTTAGCAAGTTTAGAATGAATGCGGAATTTTTAGAATTTTGGGATTGATATGTTAGTCTTTTAAAAGGAACACATCCCATGATTTCTGTCATGGCAAGAAGAGAATTATATTCCACTGTTCAGCTTGATAAAGAAGATAATTATGTTTTAGGACTACATGTACAAAAACTACAGTGAAATGACTAAAAAGGAATGAAGGCAAAGTACAAATTGGTAAAGGTTATATAGACTGCATTTCCCGAAAATATAATGCACTACATGTTCCAAAATAACGCCGCCATTTATTAATTGCACTCACGAATCATTTGAATGCCAAGATCCGCATGCGTGCAAAATGTCATGGAAATTGGATTCAATTCTATTTGAAACAGCTGTCTCCACTACAGCCAAACCGAATGTACCACGTTCTTGGGAACAAATCTGAAAGGGACAGAAAGCAGAACTTTGCTTTGTCAGAGATTCCGGGTCTGTCTAAATGCCAAAGCTACTCTATCCTTCTATTTTCTCTCCAGAGATATTTCTCACGCTGAACATTTCACTGACTCATTGAGGTGCAGCCTTATGCTAACAGAGGAAAGGTCTCTGTCTGATGCCTCTGTGGGTTCGAGTGGGTTAGCGTCACAACCACGAACCACACTGCTCACCTCCACCAGCCATCTCTGAGATGGAGGGAGGGTGGGGAGCTCAGATAGGAGTAAAGAATGATGGAAGCTGAGAGGCGGATAGGTCAGGCTCACACGTCCACTCTCAGCACGCGCTCCCATCTCTGGCTCTGTATCAAATCCCACTGTCCCACGACCTCCATTTCTGCCATGATTCCCCACCTGGGTGGTTGCAGAGGGTCTCACCGAACACCTTTGCTATAGTCTTACCCCAATACTGTCGAGAGGAATCTTAAAAAATAAAATGAGACAAAAATAGACCCCATCACTCCCTTGCCTAAAACTGTCCAATGGGGCAAAATTGCCCACACATATTACAACAAGATCAATCCCCTCTCCGCAGCCAACCAGACTGGCAGAATCTGCCAGCGTCCACCTCTCAGCCGTCACTTCACCTCACTTTCTCGTTCTTTCACTACAGTCCAGTCATCCTGACCGTCTCACTCCTGGAAAATCCCAAGCTTCTCGCCCACCTGGGTTCTTGCTGCCAGAACCCCCCGCCCCAGATCTTTGTGTGGATTTCCATTTCTCATCACTTAGGTCTCAGCAAAGGGGGAAGCCCATCGCAGTTTCCCTGATAAATTGTTGCTCCCAACAAACTCACACCTCTTTCTATGCCATTATCCTATTTCAATTTTTGTATATGTATCCTGTCTGAATGTATCCTATTTGCCGATTAATACCAGCTTTATAAATTACGTTCCCCTGAAGCAGAGACATATCTGTTTTATTCATTCCCATACTCTTTGAGCAAAGCCTGAACATAAGGCCTATTTGAAAGGCCTTAGAAATGATCTGTTCTTTTTCCCTTGTTTTCTAAGAATAATTAAGATCCAGAGAAATTATCAGCCAGTTAGTAATGGCCTGGTTTTGCTACTCCTCCTGATTGTCCATTCAAATGAAAATCCCACCCTGAGTGGTTTAAAAAAAATTGTTCAGAAAAAGTTCAGGTGAATCTAGTTCAGGAGTGCCCCATCCCTGGGTATGAAAAATGCCCTCCAAAGTTCATCATGCAAAGTCTTCTGTGCAAATACTTCTTTACTTCCCTAGCCTTCCTTGGGGTATTAACATGCAAGTTGGTTTAGACTTCAAGGTGGAAGTGTTTTTTTTTTTTCTTTCTAAGTTTCTTTTTTATTATTATAATAAATCTGTTGATGAAATTAACATATCAGATGGAACAACAAAACTAGAAATAACTTAGATCTCTGAAGATAATTTATTCATTAAATGAGAACTTTTAAATACAGGCAAAAGAGAAAATAACTATTATTAAAATGTTCCAACCAAATTGCTGCTTATCTTACACTATGCTAATTAGTAACAGCACCCAAAATGCGCTCTTTCACAACAATCAGAGAAAATCAGAGATTACAGAAAGGCTGTGAGCGAGGGTGGTAGTGGGTGCAACTAGTTATTAGCAAGGCCCGATCACAACCATTAAGGCTTGAGTTCAAATTCCATCCTTTGGGATCTGTGCCCAGATTTTTAATCTTCTTTCCTCCTCCCACCACTGGAGGACAATCCTTTAACATTTGCATGATGGATTTCTCACCAGATTCAGTCTCCTGCAACCTCTTCTTCACACTGCATACTGAATGACTCTAGTGAAATACAAATCACATCAGGTCCTTATTTCACTTAAAATTCCTCCCGGTTTTCCCATTGCCCTTGGGAGAGGAAATGCAAACTCCTTAACCTGAACTTCTGGACCCTTCCTTGCCTCACTCCTGCTTCCTTCTCAAGCTGGATCCGTCCCTGTCCTGGCTGCCTCAGATGCACTGGCCTGTTTCACCCCAGGGCCTTGCTGATGCTGTGTCCTGCTGAGATGCATGTTTTTCTTTTAAATTATGGAAATATAATTTTATATGCTAGGGAATGAATCATGTACACTCCCTGCCCCCAATTTGTATGTAGAAACCCTAACCTCCGATGTGGCTATATGTAGAGACAGTGGCTTTAGGAGATAATTAAGGTTAAATGAGGTTATGAGGGTGGGGCCCTGATCCAATAGGATGTCTTTATAAAAAGAGATATTAGATGGGTAGCACGTGTAAGTAAGTGATTGCTCTTGTGCTCTCTCAACATAAACATAAATAGATCATTGAGCACACAGTCAGGTGGTAACTACCAAGGAAAGGGTCCTTAGAATGAAATACACCTTGCTGAAACCTTGGTCATGCACTTCCAGCCTCTAGGACTATAAGAAATTTCTGTCGTTTAAGCCACTGTATCTATGGTATTTTGTTTTGGTAGACTAAGCTATTATTAAATCTAATAATAATAATAATGCAGTTTGTGGCTGGGTGTGATGGCTCATGCCTATAATCCTAGCACTCTGGGAGGCTGAGGTGGGTGGATTGCCTGAGCTCAGGTGTTCGAAACCAGTTTGAGCAGCAGCAAGACCCAGTCTCTAAAAAGTAGCTGGGAGTTGTGGTGGGCGCTTATAGTCCCAGCTACTTGGGAAACTAAGGCAAGAGGGTCCCTTGAGGCCAAAGGTTTGAGGTTGCTGTGAACTATGATACTAAGGCACCCAGGGCAAGAAAGTGAGACTGTCTCAAAATAATAATAAACATTTTAAAATAATGTACTTTATATGTTCTAGGCATCATGCTAGCCATTTTATATGTATTTCCTCATTTAATCTTCAAGAATACCCACTAAGTGGCTATTTTTGTCTCCATTGTACAAGCAAAATAACTGAAGTTCAAGAGGTTTTACCTTTCTTTTAGGAGTGATAAGCCTGAAATTCAGAAAAGGTAAGTGATGTACACAAGTCGGCATCATGGCTGCCTTGAGGAGCAGTGGAAAGCAGGGGTTGTGACTTGGCTCCTTCTGGCTGTGTGCACTTTACATCAAGTTGCTGTGTGACAGTGCCTGCCATAAGGGGGTTAAACCCTGGCCATAAACTCACGAGGGACTGGGGAAGGACCTTGTCGTGCTCCGCTTGCACATATGCTATAAGCTGCCTCAAGAATCTGAAGGGCTTGGAAGGATTAGATTTATTTTCCAAGCATTCAAGCAAGGGCATTTGAATCATTGGCAGGAAGTTTTATAAAACAGCTTTCAGCCCAGCATAAAAAAGAATTTTCTAACAGTCCATGAATGAAATGGAGTGTCTGGAGACCTAGACCTCTCTTCATGAATGGGTTCAAGAAAGAACTGGAAATTAATTAAAGGGCAGTTATATAATTGATGAGGCACCTGGTGGTGGTTGAACTAGATGACCATCAGTTCCAGGAATAAATGACACTGGGTTTTCACAAATTGATGGACTCTTCCTAACCTTGTTATTGGTATAATTATTAGAGTTGGAGAAGCACACAATTGGAAACTAGTCAGACCAGCTTGGTGAAGATGTGGTTGCATTTTTCTAGCACTGTTATAACCAGTCTTTGTTTTACTGAATTCCTAAGCAGAAGTAAAACAAAGATCCCAGTCTGGTTTAGGAGTAAGTCATTCTGCTTTTGAGTCGGTGACCACAGCAGTTCCCCACCCTCACTTTCCCTTCTTCCCTTCCCCTCCAGCCCACACTAGCTCAGCAAACCTCAGCAAAACTCAAGGAGGGAAGTTAACTCTCCAGTTTCTATCTCTAATAAGCTAAATCACAATTATGTTATTTTATGAAAAGTAGATGACAGCTGTTAAGGAAGGAGGGGAGATGAATATTTCCAGCTTTTTGTAGTTTTCCAAGTTGCCAGCAGATTTATTCTTTTTCTTGGACTATTTCACTTTTTGCTGTTTTTTCTCCCTTTGACTTACATAGCCATCACGTTCTTATTCTCTCAATACACCTAAGTAACACTGGATGCGTTCTTTTCATTTATCACTTTCCAGTGCAGCTCTCCACAACTTAATTCAACCAATTTATTTTTGCTTCAAAGCAATAAACATCTTGAGTGTCTACCCTGTGCTAGGACTTTGGGATACAAAAATGAACAAACCTTGACCTTCACTCGGGAAGAGGACTTTACAAGACCCTTGGGCTGCAAGTCATAAAAACAAAAACCAGCTGAGGTAAAAGGGGAACTTACTGACTAACATATCCAACTGTAGAAATGGCAGGGACGATGTGAGCAGAGCCTTGAGCACGTTGAGATGGTTTCTTCCCACCTCTATCTCAGTTTGTTCTTTACTCTGGCAACTCTCCCCTTGAAGCTGACATCACAACAAAGGACTCCAGGTTCCACCTTCCCAGATTCACCACCCAAAAGGAAGAGACTCTTCCACATAGTTGAAATCTAAAAATTAATGGAGAAGAATTTGGTTGGCCCCGTTCTGACAAGGCCAGGATGATCATTCCAATCTCATGTTACAGCAGGGCGTTTTGCAAGGGCTGAGAGAGGAACAGTTTCTTAACAAGATGGGATATTTGCTCCCTGAATAAAGAACGGCCACTGGACAGATAAAAGACAAAAAGAAAACTACTCAGGGATCTTACTCTCTTATAGCGAAAAAAGACAATGCAAATAAGTAATAATAATACAGCGTAAAACATGCTTTAGTGGAAGTGCTTTCAAGAGTTAGACTGAAGGTCATCAAAATACAAGAAAGCAATTAACCCTGCCTAGGAGTTTAGGTAAAACTGTAAAGAGAAGGTAATTTTTGAGTTGAGGAGTTTATAGACGAATGAGAAAAGATAAGAAATACCCTGAAATCAGGTTGTGCTAGTCCTTGGGATCTAGGGTGAGAAGTCGAGATGCCATTCAGTGGGCTACAGGATGGAACTTGAGAAATTTGCACAGGGGGGTGGCATAATTCCCTGCATAAACTGAGATGGGGACCTCTTTTGGGACTGACCCTTTCGGAGACCCAGCTCTGGCCTTCTTGTACCATGCCAACCTCCATCTGCCATCCTCGCAGTGAGGATTCCAGAGGACCATGGGAATTTTCTCTCTAGATCACAGTCTGTGTGCTGAAGAACTGAAATTCCCTTGTTTAAGAATCCCAAGCCTGCGTTAAGGTTTTTAGGTTGCATCATACTCCACAGATCCATCCTCTAGGTGAGGGGGCAGCTGTTTACTGGGGACTTTGGAAAGAACTTGGATGTGTAGGCTAAGATGTTCACGTGTGTGTGTGGTCCTTTGCCTAAGACAGTGAGCAATAGGGTGAGAAAAGGAGGGTAATGGATTATTGGATTAAAAACCACCATTTTAACTCTTCTTTTGCCTTGTAAGTGTTAGAGGTGAATCTGAGCTGCAAACTATTAGGAGACCCAGGCAGCTGTGTGGGAAACAGACTGTAATGGGGAAATAGTGGAAGCAGAAAGAAGCAGAGGGGTTTGAGAGAAATTTCTGAAGTAGGCCTGGTCAGATTCAATGACCAATTAAACATGAGACATGAAGAAAGAAAGGAATAAAAAAAGACTTGAGTTTCTAGCGTGAATAATTGCGATGCATTGATGACATGAACAGTGTAGAAAAAGAAACAGGAGTGGAGGAAAGATAATAGCATGATTAAAATGCTTTTCTTGTGACTTCACTAAAAATCACTTCACTGTGTACCTCCGAGATAACCAATGTCCCTTTGGAGAACTGGTAATAATAGCCCAGGGAAAAGAGTTACTTAACATTTTAAGATACACAATTAAAATTGTCCTATAAATTCTAATCTACTTTCACATTTGGCCACTCATCTATTCTTTAACCACAGTCATGTGTCGCGTCCCCCCAGTCATGCCCTGTCCCTGTAGCCACACGAAGCAAACAGATGAGACACATATTAGAAGTACAAGCTTGCAAGAGGAGGGGTAACCTTAAGTGCAGAGTAGCCTGGAGCAACCTCCGCAGTAGCTATTTATTGAGCCGGTACATGACAGGTGAAGGGCGTATTGGACAATAACTGTATGCTTAAGGACTGCCATGGCTGGGGCTCTCTCTCCAGGATGCCTGAGGATGATTATGCAGATGAGTTGTCCGAGGGTGTGCCTCCAAGCTGCAAATCATCTTGCTCAGAGGTCGTATCGCTCTGCGTTCTCTTCAGTCAAGCTACTTTCACCACTTAGAACTCCTCTGGTGCAAATGACAGAAAACTTATCCAATAGCTTAAGAATCAAGGAGATTTCTTGGCTTACGTAAATTGAAACTCTAAAGTGTAGTGTTGATTTCAGATACAGCTTGATCCAAGGTTTCAAAGGATGACAGCAGGCCCCAGCCTTTTCTCTCTATCTCTTAGTTCCATTTCCCTTTGTCTGGGTTCCACCTTCTCACGGGCCCCAGAAATTTTAGGCTTATATCTTCACAGTGTCAATCCTTCAGGAAGAGAAAACATTCCTTTCCTTGATGCTCAAGAGATAACCCAGGATTAACTAGATTGGGCCTGATTGGCTAAGCTTGGGTAACATGTTCATTCTTGATCAATTACTATCTTGGGGCATGCAAAAGTTCTAATTGGACTGGACTGCTATGGGTCTACTCCTGGAGTCAAAAATGTTATCAACTTGGGGGCAAGGGGGAATACCAGCTAGGCCATAACAACAATAGATGTCCACTAGACTCATCATGGCACTAAGTCTTTTTTTTCTTTTTACATATACATGTGTTAATTAGGTTTCCACTTTTTGCCTTCACAGAATTTAAAAGCCTTAAAATTTAATAACAACAACAATGTTTAAGATAAGGACTAGAAACAAAAACTACGTAAAGAATGAACAAAGATAAATACATTCAGAAAAGAAAACAGACGATCAGTGCATCAAAATATTAAGCAATATTAGTAATAATAATGCCAAGAAAGTAACGTTCACATTGTCAAATAAGACATTATAGAGTGCTTTGACTCTGAGGCTCAGTATGAAGTCATCAGTTAATTTCTTATTTTTTCTCCAAAGTCTTAAAAAATAGACAACTAATATTATATAAATGAAAGTAAAGGAAAGTTTCAAAAAACAGATCATGCTAAATCTTATAGACAATACAAAAAGAAGAAATATTTCAAAATCATTCTACTTGATCTGGATACACCTGATATTGAAATTGGAGAAAATATATTGTTATGAAGAGAAATTACAAACATATTTCACTTATAAGTGAGGATACAATATCCTAAACAGCATATTAACAAGTTGAATTAAAAATTAATGTTTAAGTAATGTACTTTGGTCAAAATTGAATCCAATTTATGTGAGATTTAGTCACTATTTTCTTTCCTTTGTTTTGTTTTCTTTCCCTCACCCCCTCCTTCCTTCTCTCTCTGTCTGCTTTCTCTTTCCCCCATGCCCCACTGTGTCATTGTCATTAATTGTCCTCAAATCAAAGTTGAATACATAGGATTCATGCTTCTCCATTCCTGTGCTGTTTCACTAACAATAATGTGTTCCACTTCCATCCAAGTTAGTACAAATTCTGCAAAGTCTCCATTGTTTGATGGCTGAGTAATATTCCATGGTATACATATACCATAGCTTACCAATCCATTCCTGGGTTGAAGGACATTTAGGCTGTTTCCACATTTTAGCAATTATAAATTGGGCTGTGATAAACAGCCTAGAACAAGTGTCTTTATAATAAAAGACACTTGTCTCAAGGTGTTTTCTAGCCTAACTTTAGTCCCTAGTCCTTTTATGCAACAATTATTGATTCCTGCTATGTACCATAGGTATAACACATTTGTCCGTTTCAGCAATTTTCTAGTCCCTTGGACAAAGCATTACATAATCTCTAAATACATATACACAAGCATACATACATATACACACTGTGCACACACACGCACACATACACTCATCACTTCTGCCTCACGAGTACACACCCAAGTAATACAGAGTGCTAGTGTTTGCTTCAAGGTGCCAGTCTCCATTCTTGCTAGTATTCCAATTTAATGGATTTGAAGAACCATTCCTCATATCAATAACATTAAACATATCAGGATTTTGAGTGAAGTTATGTGATATAATTACATAGTCTTCTTCCTAGAAAAGTTTAAAGAAAAATGTGACTTATTTTATATTTTAACAGACTGCATAACATACATTAATTTTAATTACATACAACTAGCCCCTGTATTACATTAAGACTTCGAAGTTCTGTTTTTATTTTGTTTTTTATCCTGCATTTATATTTTGCTTATTAACATTTTACATATCTGTAGCAATAATGCTGGTTCTATCACTATGGCAGTGAAAGGATCCTCTGTTCTTTCCTCTGTGTGTGTGTGGATTTCTATGTGTGCATGTATGTGTACACACTTAGGTGTATATGTGTGGGGGCGTATATGGTATGTATTTAGAGAATATATTTCTTTGATAGATGAAATGGTGGCAAATATTTTATTCTATAGTGTTTGAAAACATTTAAAATATGCTGTGCAAATGTGTACTATATAACACATTTACAGTACAGAATATTATTACAGGAGAACATGTACAGAGAGAAATGCTCAGTTCAAAATATTGGTTATTGTCATAAGTAGAGAGCTAGGAATGAGATCAGAGTAAATCATACAGGGGGCTTCCACTTTATCTACTGCGATTTATTTAAAAAATAGAAATTAAATGTTCATAGAATGGTGGCAGGCAAGTAGGTGTTGATGTGTTTTTTGAAAATAATTCTCTGTGGATTTGATACATTTCATGATATGAACAAGAAAGCCCTTAACTGGTGCCTGAGACATTTTACACTCAATTAATATAAGTTATCACCATGGTGATAATAACAGGGATACAAGCTTCATACTATGGGAATATGGCAGAAAATTGCTTACTTCAAATTCTCAAAAGGGGCTCTTTGGAGTTTACTTATTACATTTAAAATGGGTCGTGGGTGACATGCAGAACTTATCAGGTTGATTTGGGAGGCAAGGGCCCTCTAGGCATAAAATGGATATACGTATGAGAGTGTAGTTTGTGTTTAAGTGATAAGCAATTATTAAAAACTATTTGAAAATGTATTTGATAGCTCTTTGTTTACCTTAAATCCATAGAATGTTGATGTATATGATATATTAGTTATGTGATCCACACCCTTAAAATACCAGTTAATGTGATTGGCGCTTGGAATCAGAGCCATCCATCCAGACGTATGAGTCAGTCGTTTCTTCTGAAAGGGAACAACGCTTGTGCCTATAGAACATAAAACAAACAAATAATACAAATCTCTACCTCTAGAATACTCCTCCTTTTATAAACAAGTAAAAATGTAAAATGTTGGTCTAGTCCATAGAAATCTCTAGAGAGGTCAGTATAGCATTTTATTACTAAATGACTTTGTTTAACTGAAGACTTCATATGTTTCATATTACATTTAACTGGAATGTAAAATGCTTTCCCACTTGCAGGTTTGGATTGAGACAGAGCCTTTATTCCTTAGGGAATGATACACTTGAAACATGATGATGATTGCGACTACTGAAACAAAGTGCTTAAATACATTAATACAATTTTTCAAATCTCATTGGTCTAAACATAATTCCATTTTAATTCCTTTAATTATTCTTCAGAATCCATGATATACAGTGTATATATACAAACATAAGCTCTGATTCTTTATTAGCATCTCCTACGTCTGTTGAGCTAATTAAAATCTGTATAACAAATACTAATTTTTAATAGTAAGTAATTTTATTTGACTTTAATGAAGTTTTGACTTAGAATGCTTAATGAACAAGGCTACAACTAGACCTATCACTTAACTTTGGCCAAGATATACACACTTGGAGAATGAATAACTTGTAAGCTGAACTACTGGTTAAGGAAAAAACCATATAAGTTAGTAATGCTTTGATCAGGAGAGAGTGCCTGAAAACTTCAGTAGAATATTTGAAAAGGTCTCTTATCCTATAAAGAAAAGATCTTTGATAAATTGCTCCTATTTTTTCTCTACCTTCCCATCCACTTTTCATCCGCATTGGTTTTATGTTAATTTCATGACCTCTTACCTTAGAATTTAGGAAGAAGCAGCTATGGTGGGATCACAGCTATAGTGCATAATGCAAGGGTACATGTCAGATCTATTAAGTATAGAGTATAAATGTCTTAACATAATAATTAAGTAAATGAAATGAGGTATATATTAACCAGTGTGATGTAAGCATTCCTAATTCTATATGAAATCAGCACATTGTACCCTATAATTGCATTAATGTAAACATGTGTTTATTATTTAACAAAAAATAAAAAGAAATTAAAAAAAGCAAACTCAAAAAAAAATCATTATTCATTTCCTCTTAAGTAATAAGCCAAGAGAAAAAGCCACTTCCAATATCAAGGGGAAAAAAATCCACTAATTCCCAAGCTTTATGAGTTAGTGTTAGTTCTCAAAGGTCCATGAGCAGAGGCATGAAAAACTTGTACTTCTGGCTCGGCGCCTGTGGCTCAACGGGTTAAGGCGCCAGCCATGTACACCTGAGCTGGCGGGTTTGAATCCAGCCTGGGCCCGCCAAACAACAATGATGGCTGCAACCAAAAAAAAAAAAAATGGCCAGCGTTGTGGTGAGCGCCTATAGTCCCAGCTACTTGGGAGGTGGAGACAGGAGACTCACTTGAGCCCAGGAATTGGAAGTTGCTGTGAGCTATGATGGCACAGCACTCTACCCAGGGTGACAGCTAGAGGCTCCATCTCAGAAAAAAAAAAAAAAAAGAAAGAAAGAAAAACTTGTACTTCTAAAAACTCTGGGAAGTATGAGAAGAACTGTGATTATTTGGATCATTCTTCAGCAAATATCCACTCCTCCCCCTTCCTTGAGAGCACAGTAAACTTCCCTGCTCTGGGATTTCTTTTGCCCCATGGGACATCAGCAGAACTGCCACGAGGAAAGGCTTGGAAAGTGCTTGCTCGGTGAGGCTTGACATCTTGAGCCTCTCCCATCACAACAAGAGCCTCCCTGAGATGGCTGTTGTCCTTTCACCTGAGACCCAGAATGCGCACGAGTGAAGCCAGCTGAGCTTGAACCATGGCAAAAAACAAAGCCCATCAGATCTTCACCTTGAAGAAGAGCCTCCCACCTGAGCCCAGCCTAGATCAACCAACCCAGCACTCAGCCACGTGAATAAAGATAAATAATGATAGACTTAAGTTGTTCAGTTCGGGATTAGTCTGTGGTGAAGCAATAGTTAATTTATACGAACGCTGATTAAAATCATTTAAAACCTCTAGAATCCACTCCCATTTGGGGCACTGCAGTTTTATATAGAATAGGATTATTCTTTAGCCTGACATTTAAAATTAGTAAAACTAATTTTCATTTTTCTTCTTTGTGGTTTTTCCTAATTTTTTTTGCAGTAGCACTCATTTAAAGACATTGATTTCAAGCATCTTGGCTGAGATGTGAACTCTTTGAATATGGTAATTTTAAAAAATAGAATCATTAAAAAGTGTCTCCAATTAATTTTCCATCTGGTCTAACTTTATACATATATTTACATAAAGGTATATTATCATATGCAAGATGATATTTAGGTAAAGATATTTAAGAACATATGTAAAATTATACCAAATCTTATTTCCCACTCATCTAATACGTTTTCTAAAGCGTTGTTTCATCATATATATGTGTGTGTGTGTGTTTGTGTATGTATGTCTATAAATCAAAATGAGTGATCTTCTCTGTTATCAAATACTTTTATTTGCCTTTAATGGAGATAAAATAATAGTACTTAAATTTTCCTTACTATGAAGTTTGTTTTATTTTTAACACTGAAAAATAAAGTGACTGGCATAATGTTTTCTTTGCTTTGCAATCTTGTCTGAGTATTGCAACTAGTTCCACCTAGTTCAATACTTGCCAAGTACCTACTATTTTCAATGTTCAGTGTTGAGTTTCATGGTGTCAGACAGATAAGTTTATAGATCTTGCCCTCTACAGGTGCACAGGTTAGTAGCTAAATAAAAATCTTAATTCTTAAAGGGAATAGGGCAGAGCATAGAAAGCCTTCATAGGAAAGCCATAATCTTGGAAATTCAGAAATATTGGATTTCATGAACCAAAAACCAAAATACAAACAAATTAATAAAAACTCCTTCCTAAAATCATCACCTTTGCTAACAATCACAAAAATGTTAGAGATTTGAGATATTTGTATATTCCTCCTTAAAATAAATAAAGGTATACATACTTTACACATTGTGTATTTGAAATAATTTACTTAGTAATGTTGCACATCTATTTTCCATATTAAGTGCATCTTAAACCATGTTTTAGAAAATACTACTTTCAGTTTATTTACATCTATGCCATCAACAATTTTAGAAGATGATTAAAAGTTCTACCATAAAAAAACTATGACACAGGGGGGGAGGAGCCAAGATGGCGGTCTATAGCCAGCTTTTTGCAGACGCTCCTGTCCAGAAGGAGAGTTAAAGGACAGAAATTTAGAGAGAAAGCCAACAGTTTGGAGCTGAGCCAAGAGACAAGGTTGAGGAACGCACATCAACCCTGCTGAAGCGACCTGCGACCCCAAGGATACAAATAAAAGGTACAGAGCACATCACCAAGTGGATGGGATTCCCCTCCCCCAAGAGAACAGCTCGCAGTATTCACCATACCTCCATACAAACAAGCAAGCAGAGTTCAGATGTCCTCCCACTCTACCCCACGGAAGAGACCCTCTAAAAACTGGACCTCCTTCCCCTGTGCCGCAGCACTCTCCTGCCAGGCATAAAGCTGTATAAAACTGTATATATTCTCTACCTACAAGTTGGAACTCCCAGCACTCCCCTCCACTCTCAC
>CAUYON010072242.1:0-15016 GCA_963573935.1 Arctocebus calabarensis | reverse complement strand
GCTCAAAGAACTCAACCTAGACCTCCCATTTGATCCTGCAATCCCATTGCTGGGCATCTATTTAGTTTTCTTTTTAATTAGTATATTTCAATATTAACACCAAGTCGATACGGAGTTTATAGTATGCTATGGTATTGTATGGGGTACAGAATTAGTTAGGCTTATTTTTAATATTAACTCTCAAGCAACTGGAAACTATATTTATCCAGAAACTACCAATCCCCATGGGTGCCAGATAAAGGGGAGATTATTGTATGCTCAGACTCCAGTGACCTGTTAAGTAAACTGATAACCTACAGGTGTGGTTTAAATGTTGCCATGCATAGTCTTAGGGCTGTTAATGAGTTACAAAGGATATTTCCAAGAAGGTAAAGGGAAATTGATAGGCATGTCTGACCTCCAGCAACTCAGCCTTAGGGTATTTATAGGGTCCAGTTGGCCAGGAGAGGAGAGTCCATTCAGTTGGCTGGGGTCGGAGGGGGGCTAAGATTTTAGTTTAGTTCACACCAAGAACACTCAGTATATGACCTTATTCCAAATCTTAGCCAGAAAATTCAAGCTAGAATTTGTTTTATTATTTCAAAATATTAAGGGAGTATAAATATTTTTGTTACATGGATACATTTTATAATGCTTAAGTGTTCCCAAGCTAGAATTTCTCTAACTTTGTTGTCTCAACCCCAAATTATTAGTATCTGCATCAGCCTCATCATTTCTCTAGTCAGAGGTAAAATTCATGGAATGTTCCCCTGTCCAAAGTAAACAATCCATCCATACTCGGAGCCTGTTCCCTTCTATTGTTCATGGGGCCCTGTAACGGGGCCCTGTTCCATCAATTATTCCATGTTTCTTCTGTATTTTCAACCTACTTACCTCTCCTTTTACTAACAATTTACAAATAAGTTCCCATCTTTAAAGATAAAACTCCCTCAACCCTCAGGCTCCTTCATGGCCATTTGTCATGGCTTTTTTCGGCTCACGTTAGAGCCACTCAATCTTCTGGAAAGAATACTGTGTATTTATATTCTCCACTTTTCCAAATCCAGTCCACCTCTGAGCCCACTGCAATCAGACTTCTCCTCCTCTCAAAAGGCAGAGCTCAGAAACTGTAATAACTTCATAAGCATCAAATGTAGTAGATGCATTTCTGTTGGGAATTTACAAATGGTGTTAGAGTGTGATCTAGTATTGTATTTTTCTGTATGAACAGACAATTGTTCTTACATTATTTAATGCAACCAAAATCCCAATAGGATTGAGAACTGAGCTTGACAAGCTTTCTCTAAATGTAATAAGAAAAAGATCAAAAAATATCCAAGAGATTTTGAAGATTAAGGCTACCAGTTACCAAACACTTCTGTCCCAGTAAAACTTTAATAACTAAAACAGTGCACTGGAGGTACAGCAATGAACTACCAATACTTTAGGCCTAACCCTCTTCACTGCTCCACATCTGCTACTGTTAACAATTGCTTCTGTTTTAATTCATCCCTCCTTCTCCATCTCGGTAAAACTCTTCTGTGGGGCTGGCTCCCATCTCTCATTCCCCTACTCCCCCCTTTGCCACTTTCTTTTCTTTTCTCTATTACAAAATTTGTTTCAAATGTCTTTTTTTTTTAACACCCCCCTGGAGGAACGCAGCATTTTTCATGTTTTTAAATATCACTGTCTAGCCTACATGCTATTTCTTTGCTCCTTACCAAAGAAGATTCTTGGAAATTTCTGGTACAAGTGTTTTCTCTACTCTTTAAATATTACATAAAAGTATACAGCTAATGTTGTCAAAAAATGTGTTGCCAAATCCATTGCATTTTTTTTGCCCCTCATTTTAGTCTATCACTCAGTAGTATCCCCAACAGCTGGCAGCTTTCTGCTTTTTAAAACTGTCCTATCCTGAATTAATTAACATGACAATGATCTTGGGGTGGCGCCTGTGACTCAACGGAGTAGTGCCCTGGCCCCATATACCAGAGGTGGCGGGTTCAAACCCAGCCCTGGCCCCCCAAAAAAACATAACAATGATCTGGCTTCCCTCTGTTCTCTTTGGCCATTCCTCACTTATTCAGAGGATGCTTGCACTTTACTTCAAAATATTGAGGAGCTCAGTACTGGGGATTATCCTTTTTTCTTCTTCTTCTTCTTTCTACATTTCCTCTGTGGATGATCTTATTCATCCTTATAGCTTAATTTCCCATGTTTGTGACTCCGAAATTGTAGCTCCTGCCCCAATTCCTCCACTCATATATCTAATTGTCCACTTGGCATTTTCACTTCCATTTCTCAGAGGTAGGTTAACCATTATGATTGCCACATAAAATACAGAATGTTTGGATAAGTTTGAATTTCAGAGACTCCCTATTTAACAAATGGTGCTGGGTGAAGTGGCTGGCAAGTTGTAGTTTTGTTCTTTTTCAAGATTGCATTGGCTATTCAGGATCGTTGAGATTCCACATGAATTTTGGAATAGGTTTTGGAATTTCTGCCAAAACCCCTCACCTCTTTGCTTAGTTTGTCTTTCATTGTTGAGTTTTAAGTTTTTTTAATATATTCTAAATACCCTATTAGATATATGACTTGCAAAAACGTTCTCCTATTCCCCATGTTGCCTTTTCGTTCTCTTCATAGTAGTATTCTTAGAAGAACAAAGGTCTTTAATTTTGATAAAATTCATTTTGGCTTTTATTTTGTTGTTTGTTTCTGGGCTTTTGACGTCAAACCTAAAAAAACGATCAATACCTAATCCAACCAAGGCCATAACAATTGCACTGATGTGATTTTTGGGTCATAAAAAAATGGTCATGAGCTTTTTCTGCTCATAAGATTTTTTTTCTTGAATGTTTTATTTGCTGTATGCTAACGACAATTTCTAGTGATTTAAAAAATATTTTCCACCAATTATGGTTGTTTTCATGGGAAAGCAGAGATCCTTTTGATGCTATTCTAGAAGTGGAATTTTCACTGTTTTTAAAAATTGAGTGCAAATAACTTCTAGTGATAGTGTTCTAGTGGTTATATGTTTTAGTTCAACAGTTATCTTTAGAGTAATACTATTCAATCTGGTGAAATATGTAAACCTTACTCCGATATAGCTCTATTTCCTTCCCTCAACATGACATTTTTATCTGTATTACATTTACGTTAAAAAATAAAACTATAGTTACAATTATTGTTTTCCATGTCTTCTAATAAGAAAAATATTTAGTCTTTTGTTTCTTGTTTGAGACAGAGTTTCACTTTGATCCGTGGTAGAGTGCCATGGCCTCATAGCTCACAGCAACCTCAAACTCTTGGGCTCAAGTGATCTTCTTGCCTCAGCCTCCCAAGTAGCAGGGACTACAGGCACCCACCACATGCCCAGATATTTTTAGAGACGGGGTTTCACTCTTGCTCAGATTGGTCTAAAGCTCCAGAGCTCAAGCAATCCACCCATGTTGACCTCCCAGAGTGCTGGAATTACTAGTGTGAGCCACTATCCCAGTCCTTATAGTCTTTTATATGAAAATTTACCAACAAACTTAACTCATTTCCTTCAGTAGATTTGAGTTACTATCTGGTATAATTTCACTTAAGCCTTTAAGATTATCTTTAGCATTTCTCTTAAGGCAGGTGGGCTAGCAGTTTTCTTTAATCTGCAAAGGTTTTTATTTTGTATTTATTTCGGAGATAATTTTGCTGGATATAGAATTCTAGCTTGATGGTTCCATTTTTTCCAGGACCTCAAATATATCACATCTAGTCTCCATTATTTCTAGAGTCACAAGTCAGCTGTTAATTTTTCCTCTATATGAGAGGAAACATTTTCTTACACCTTTCAAGATTTTCCCTAACAGTCTAACTACATGTTCTCTTTGTATTTATCCCAGGTTTTATGAAAACTTGTGCTTATAGGCCATTTTTCATCAAATTTAGGAAGTATAGGGTATGACTTCTCCCTCTTGAGACTCCTACTACATGTGTTGATATGTCACATAAATCACAGTATGAAGATTACTTATAATGACATGGTGCCTACTCTTCATGAAGCATCTACATTTTCCTGGTTCTATATCTTTGAGTTAAAAAATGTGGTACTCACTTTTCCTCTCAGAAATAGTAGGGGGGCATGGTACTTAGATTTTTGTTTTGCATACATGCCATAAGATGTGACAAAGGTTAAACAGTAATGATCATTTGGTTATGAAATGAATAACTGTTTCCAACTGCAATAGCAGAATTTTCTTCATATACAGTGATTAAAAGGGAGAAAGAGGGTGGAACAGCAGTGTTCCTCTCCAGGAACAGACAATATTTATAAAACCTTAAATGTAACTTTTAATAAGAAGTCAAATCCATTATAAAAAGGGGGTCATTATGAGTGACGTAGAGATGGCTATACATGCTTTCTAAAGAATGCCACATCTTTTATAATACAGATTTCAATGCTTTTGGCTACGTTTATAAGTACTTTTAAAAAATGGAACTGTATCACCTACATGAAAACCAATAAATATAATAAGTTCTTCATCAACAAAGTAAGGTAACAACAATGATTAAAATACTTTCCCTCAGATAGTCAAAATACTAATCTTTTCACTTACAAATTAGTAGGCAAATGTGTAATTACCAAACAATGTATAGCAAAGAAACAAGAAAAAGTGTTGTAAATCTAGTTATTATGATAGGTTTTCTAGTACACATAATTATCAACAATTTATTATAAAAACCTACATATACAATACTTGATCAAAAGTTTTAAAAATATATTCATAATAAAATGTGTAGAAAGAGACATTTCAAAGTCATAGCAGTTACTACTATTACAATATTTAATCACTTTTACAATAGGTCTGCTGGTCCATTTCAATCAAATTCGTTGGCAGAATCATCACATATCTTGCTGAATTTCATTTAGAGCAAAAGCAAGTTGTTTAATTTTCACTTCCATTGCTTTTTTGTTCTTGCATGTTTCTTCCAAAAGTCCACGCATTTCTTCTTCAACTTGAAGAACCTAAATCGGTATGTAAATTCTACATTTTAATTTCTTAAAGAAAATGTATTTTAATGATGCATCCTGAAAGAAAAAAGTCAACCATTTGTTCTTATTCATTTTGACATGTTATTCATATAAAGCAACAAGTTTAGTAAAATGTAACTTGTTTAAATGGTAATAGATGTATACATAATATACAAAGTACCTTCATGTCTATTATCTACTTAGTTCTCATAAGGTTCTTGTGGAAAAGACACAGGCAATATATTTTAACTCTATTTTAGAGCTTAGAAAATTTGTTTATGGCCATGCAGTTTCTATATTACAACAGCTAGTAGAGAAAATCTGCTGACCTACTCTACTATCCTATGCTATTTATGAATGCTGAGTCATGAATTCAACTTTTTTTTTTTTTTGAGACAGAACCTCAAGCTGTCACCCTGGATAGAGTGCTGTGGCATCACAGCTCACAGCAACCTCCAATTCCTGGGCTCTAGCGAGTCTCTTGCCTCAGGCTCCCAAGTAGATGGGACTGCAGGCGCCCGCCACAACGCCTGGCCATTTTTTTGGTTGCAGCCGTCATTGTTGTTTGCCTGGCCTGGGCTGGATTTGAACCTGCCAGCTTAGGTGTACGTGGCTGGCACCTTAGCCCGCTGAGCCACAGGCGCCGAGCCTGAATTCAACTTTTAAGTAACAGTTCCTTACACATGTGCAAAATTGAAGTAACCTCCCTTCTCAAAGAAACTTCCTTTTAATGTAGTGCCTACTTCATTTCTAAAAGTGCTGTTGGTGGTTATGCTATGTATTACCATCTTTTTGAGAGATCATTTTATCATTTATTCCTAACCTACATTCTCCTAAGATTCTGTTTTTGATATTGTTAACTTCTGCATGAAATCCTTTCAACTACCATACCATAATATTCTTGGATACTGCTACTAATATGACCATCTTTTTCTGTTTGCTTCACTCTTCCTAACCTCTAATATAGATTTCCTATCTCTTTTTCCTTAGAAAACCAATATTTCTCCTAATTTAAATAATCACCTCTAAGTGATACCTCAGAATCTTCCCCCGTACTCATAACTGAGTAACACGTCCTTTTGCTGTTTATTACTTCATACTGATAGGATGCCCAACACTCAACTCAGTAGTTTTCTTTCACTGAAGGACCTAATCCTAAATTCCATTTAGTATTACCTGATGTAACATTGTTAAACATGCTATAGATTTTTAAATAAAACATATGAAATATCTGTTGACTTTAAAGAACTAAATTTTGGACAGGTTCCTATTCCTTGTGATTATTTCAAATACTTTATTTCCCTCTTTCTTTGCATACAGTCTGGAGGATAATATCATTTAAACACACACCTTGCTTATAATTTCTATATGGAATATTGCTTTGCTTTTCTCTTGGACTGTTTTCGAAGTGCTGATTTCTGGATCTCTTGTCTTACAGATACCTTAGTTTCTTATTATACTACTTCAAAATTAGGAAAATTTAAAAATTCATAATAATTTCCTAATGTAGATTTCAATAGAGGAGTCACATAAGAATTACCTGTGGAATTTTAAAAATAGCTGCATTTGACCCCAGACAGTGAATGATCAAGTCTCTGAGATGACATTCATGAATGTATATTATTAAAAAGTTTCATAGTTGGTCCTAACTTTGCCCCCAATTTAGCATCACCCTATACTCATTACTTTGCCAATAAATCAAGATAATAAATCTGATAATCTTGAATCCTAATTAATAATAAAGTCAGCTGGGCATGGTGGCTCATGCCTATATTCCTAGGCATACTCCTCCATTTTTGGAGTCTGAGGTGGGAGAATCACTTGATCCCAGGAGTTAAAGACCAGCCTAAGGAACATAGTAAGACTAAATCTCTACCAAAAAATGGAAAAATTAGTGGGATGTGGTAGCGCATGTCTGCAGGCACAGCTACTTGGGAGGCTGAGGCAGGAGGATTACTTGAGCCTAGGAGAAAGGAAGAAAGAACTCTTTGATAACTTTTTCCAAGTAATGATGAATTATCTTTAATATATTCACTTTCTTATCCTGTGTATAACCAAAGAGACTTCTATCCAAGATTGGTTAGATATATGTATTTTTATCTAACAATCATGGAGTAGGTGAACACCAGAATCAAACTTATACAATGGTGGTTTAATTAGAATTATGTTTTATAAGTAATGTAAGTATTATCAACATGTTAACCTGGTTTTATGATAGTTTTGGCAACATCCTTTATATATATTTAGTCATGATCAGGCTGCCTTTTCTCTTTATAATTCTCAAAGAGCCAATTTATTTAGCTATAACCATTTAAAACTGATTATCAAAGTATATTTTATTTATAGTACCTTGTAATTTGCGGTATCAATACATTTCTGCTTTTCAGTTGCCAGATGTGAAATTTCAGCACGATGAGCTTCAACAATTGCATCAACTTGTTTTTTAAAAGCATCATCCATACTATGAAGCTTTTCTATTGCACTCCTTAAAACAATTAAAAACATCTGCATATGTAAATCTACATGTATAAATTAAGATGTTACTTCCTTTCAGATGGTAGGTTTTATATTCACACTTTAATGGAAACATAATTCAGTATAGTGAAAATATCTAAGGGCTATTATAGAGTATTAAAGATGTAAGTAGTTTACTATCCAATAAAATCTATTAGGGAAACAAGGCAGGTTAGGGTAATATCATATTCTAAAAGCTAGAGTACTCTATTTATTGTGGGTCTGAATATATTTTACAGGCACTTCACACATGACCACTATTGATCTTTTTTTCCTCCATGGATGTGCAATGTGATAATTTGATTAGGTTATATTAAGAGGGGATTTATGAATGTTTTTCTGATTTCCTAATCCTAATGTTTCACAGATAAAACACATTTAATGCTATTCACAAAATTTTATTTATTTATTTAGAGACAGAGTGCTGTGGTGTCACAGCTCACAGCATAGCAACCTCAAACTCCTAGGCTTAAGCTATTCTCTTGCCTCACCCTCCCAAGTAGCTGGGACAACAGGCGCCTGCCACAATGCCTGGCTATTTTTTAGAGATGAGGTCTTGCTCTGACTCAGGCTGGTCTCAAAATCATGAGCTCAGGCAATCTACCAACATTGGCATCCCAGAGTGCTAGGATTATAGGCGTAAGCCACTGTACCCAGCCTATTTACAAAATTTTAGTGCTAATATCTTGAGGCAAAACACTAATTCCTTTACATAAATATGAATAATGCTATTAAAAAAGTCTCTATAGTGAACACATTTTCTGGTTGTGGTACAGCCCACAGTAATAAAAGATTAAACATTAGGACAGGCTCGGCGCCTGAGGCTCCACGGGCTAAAGCGCCAGCCACATACACCTGAGCTAAGGGGTTCAAATCCAGCCCGGACCCGCCAAACACCAATGGTGGCTGCAACCAAAAAAAGGCCGGGCGTTGTGGCAGATGCCTGTAGTCCCAGCTACTTGGGAGGCAGAGGCAGAAGACTCACTTGAGCCCAGGAATTGGAGGTTGCTGTGAGCTGTGATGCTATGGCACTCTACCCAGGGTGACAGCTTGAGGCTCTGTCTCAAAAAACAAACAAACAAACAAACAAAACATTAGGACATACATCAAAAGCTGTTCTTTTATCACTATTACTTAATAGCTGTGTGACTGGAGCCAAGTCACAAGCTCTGGCTGAAGTTTTCAAAAAACTGGATAATCCTACTTATTCTGCCAATCTTTTTTTTTCTTTTTTTTTAAGGCCTAGGCTGGGTTTGAATCTGCCACCTCTGGCCGTACTCCTTTGAGCCACAGGCACCACCCTTTTCTGCCAATCTTACAGAATTACTGTTGTGTTCAAAATTAGATAGAAAAAACGAATCAATCTGTAAATTATAGAAACCTATACAAAGACCTACTAATAATTTGCAGGCTCGGTGCCTGTAGCTCAGCGGTTAGGGCACCAGCCCCATACACCAGAGCTGGCGGTTTCAAATCTAGCCTGCGCCTGCCAAACAACAATGACAACTACATCCAAAAAATGGCTGGGCATTGTGGTGGGTACCTTTGGTCCCACCTACTTGGGAGGTTGAGGCAAGACAACCCCTTAAGCCCAAAATTTTTCGGTTGCTTTGAGCTTTGATGCCACAGCACTCTACTGTGGGTTAAATAGTGAGACTCTGTCTCAAAAAAAAAAAAAAATTGCTTATTATAATTTTGTTAAATTAAAAATTATATATGCCAATCTCAATCATGCAGGCATTAACATAAAAAATCAGGTTTGCATTGTTTTGTTATCACTGACATGATCAAAAATGCAATGTAAAAGATTCTAAAAATTCTTAGGCTTTATAAATTTTATTAGGTTTTTGTTAATTATAGAAAATGATCGTTTCTTTTAGGATATGAAAGACTCCTAATTGTAAAGCTGGATAGAAATAGTACAGAAAATTGCAACAGTTTTCAAGCCAACGTCCCCATATTAGTGCTTAGTTGAAAGCAAAGTGGAAGAGTCCATTAATAAACAAGTAACTATGCTATCAACCAAAACGTTTTGTAGAATATGATCATACCTTTCTATTACACTGAGTTAAAGCATAAGAAATCAAATCTCAGGTCCTGTTAGATTTGACCTAGTAAGAACCTTCTACTAGATAAGATTTTGGGCAAACCACATTGTATCTATACTAAGCTTTATCTTGACATCAGAACTGATCATTAAACCACACTGCCTATTTTTCAAGGAACCTCAATTTTATAAATTATTTTAACAAGTCTAGTTATGTAGTATACAAAGTAAAACCTTATTTCCTCTTCAGTATTTTATGGAATCCACACAACAAAGGCAGCTAAGGCCCCATTTTCTTTTCTCTCTTTAAAATTAACTCTTGGGGGCCGGGCATGGTGGCTCATGCCTATAATACTAGCACTCTGGGAGGCTAAGGTAGGTGGATTGCCTGAGCTCCTGAGTTCAAGACCAGTCTGAGCAAGAATGAGACCTCCATTTCTAAAAAAAGAATAGCCAGGTGCCTGTAGTCCCAGCTACTTGGGAAGTTGAGGCAAGAGGATGGCTGTGCCTAAGAAGAGGTTGCTGTGAGTTATGATGCCACGGCACTCTACCAAGGGTGAAAGAGTGAGATTCTGTCTAAAAAAAAAAAGTCAACTCTCAAAGGTTGAGGTGGGTGGATTGCTTTAGCTCAGGAGTTTGAGGCCAGCTTGAACAAGAGTGAAGCCAACCTCATCTCTAAAAATAGCTGGGCACTGTGGTGGATGCCTGTAGTTCCAGCTACTTGGGAGGCTGAGGCAAGAGGATCACTTGAGCCCAAGAGTTTGAGGCTGCTGTTAGTTATGACACCATGGCACTCTACCAACGGCATTAAAGTGAAACTCTGTCTCAAAAAAACCAACTCTCATTCTCAGTTTATGCTGGGACCGCTATCTAGATCACCTGTAGCCTTTTTGGACACTCAATGATTGTGGTAGCTCTAACTGATTTTCTCCTCTAAATTCCATTTATGACAACTACACGCAGTCCCTGGGTTACAAATGAGATAGGGCCTGTAGGTTTGTTCTTAAGTTGAATTTGTATATAAGTTGGACTAGGTGCATTTACCTATTACCTATAATTGCCCCTATTTGTATGTGTGAGTTATACGTAAGTCAGATGTTTGTAACTCAGGGACCGCCTGTAAAAATATCACTAGCTGCATTTAGTTTTAAAACATTATAGCAATAAAAACAAAATACTTGTACAGCAATTACTATGTGTCAGGCACTTTCTAAGAACTATATAATTCATATAAGCTGTATATACTCACAACACACATACACATATATAAAAGTTCAATCTTGCATCTAACATTGAAGGTAGGAATTACTATTTTCATTTTATAGATGGAATAGAAATAAAGTTCTTGGTAAATAACTATGTCCTACATGTTTTTTAGCCCCTCTTTCTTCATACATTTCACCCATCTATTAATGCTTATGATTAAAGAGATCCCACATCCTTTAGACTTAATGCTTACTTTTGTAGTTCAATACTTTTGTCTCTTTCCTCTTTAAGTTTCCTTTCCTTGTTTTCAAATTTTACTTTCACTTCTTTTACTTGTGATTCAAGATGACACAGAAGCTCTCCTTTATCCTGCCACTTCTGATTAAGTGTACTAATATGAAAAGAAGTAATTTTAAAAGTAAGTTGGGTATACGAAATTATTAAGCCACGATTTATTTCTTAGTGGGAAATATAATACCTGTAAGCGTTTCGAATTTCTTCAAGTTCTAATTCCTTTAGTTTCAACTGATGTTTTAGTTTTTCTTTTCTTTCATTGTGCTTTTCCAATTTCTCAAGTATACTATCCAGCTGAATACATTTTTCCTCAAGTTGTTCTTGACTACATTTTTCTATTTCAGTGATCTTTTCTTGTAATGTTTTGATCTGTTCATCTTTTTCTTGTAAACAATCTTTTAATTTTCTAATAGTCTGAGTTTGGTCTTCTATGATTTTGCACTTTATTCTTAATGTATCATTATTACTTTCATTTGTCTTTCACAGACATTCATTCTCTTTACATAAACTTTCAATTTGGGCCTCCAATTTTCCACGATTTTGGGCTAGAGTAGATCCCTGTTGTGCCAGCTCATGTTCCCATACTTTTCTCTCAGACCTTAAACCAATAATCAGCGATTCCTTGGCTGCTAGCTCTGAAATAAGTTGCATTTTTTCGTGCTTGAGAAGTTCTTTTTGAATACTCTTCTGCTTGTCATCTTCAATTAAAATTCCAAGGGTGTTCATTTGATTCTGTAAATTTGCTGACGTTTCTTGTTTCAATTTGGAAACTTGTGCAAGTTTTGTTTTTTGCTCTTTCACCATACAGGTCAGATCTCTAATTAAAGAGGATGACTCATTTTCTTTTCACTGAGCCCAAATAAGAGAATGTTTGCTTTTTGCTAACTCAGTTGCAACATTTTCAAAACCATCTTTAATATCTTGAAATCTTCTGGCTTCAACAGTTAATGCAATGCGAAATTCATTTTCTAGCTCCACATACTGCTGGTTTAATACATCAATTTTATCTTGGTATTCTCTTAAAACTTGCTCATGCTTTTTCTCTTCTTTGGCTATTTCTTTAGCTAAGGCGTCCTGAAACTCTGCATCATTAAAAAAATCCCTTGTTTCAAGTTCTTTCCTGGAATAAAAAACAAAAAAGTTCTTAATATTCTATATTTCCTATTGTTAAAGATCAACTTCTTACTTTCAAACAAAGAAACTGGGCATAGGTAGGTACTGAAAGAATATGAATTTTATTTGATGTGTATATAATGGTACTGGGGATGAGAGGAATATGAGGTCTGATGATGAATTTTGCAAACTCATCCAAGAAAAAGTGCTACATTATCTCCCTGAATATCACTATAGTCATCTCTGAAGTACTCCCCTTGGGAAGCTATGTGCCCAAGCAAGTGCCTAGTCCATCCTTCAAAGAAATTTTCAAACTCTTTCTGGAATAACCACTAGAGTTGTTAATATATGGCACATTAAAACTTGTAAGATTAATAAGTGCCACTCAGCAAGACACTACCACACATCAATATGAACACGGCTGTGAGACACTGGTATACAAAACCTTACCAAGTTGTCTGTATACACTGCCAACCTAAATGCATGGTGGCAAGTTCACAAACTTAATTGTCAGACTTTGTACAATGACAGCTTTGATTGTCATTCCAAAATTTCTTTGAAGAGTGGACTAGGCACTGGCATTGCACATTGCTCCAACAAAGGTGAGTACTTACAAAGTGACCACAGTGATATTCAGCAATGAGGTATGTATGGCTTTTTCTAGGATAAGTTTGTGAACTTAATTATCAAACCTCATGTGCCAAATCTTAACTAAAAGATAGCTCAGAATCATTTTATGGCTTCTGAAATTCTTTAGGTACCTTTGCATAAGCTAAGTTCTGCTTTATCGTAGTGACTACTCTGGCTGAGTCTATGAATTATAATATAGTCTGACTAGCCTTGGTGGTTGGTTAATAGAAAGTCAGTTAAAGTATAAAATTACTAATGAATTTTTTGCTATTGGGCCAGTTTATTAAAAATTTAAATAAGTTCATTCTTTAGCATTTGCTTATTATTTCTCTTGCATGATTTAAATCCATAATGCAATACAATTCATTATTCCTAGTTTTGGTTTCTTTAAACTGGAATAAGAACTTGAAAGGTTATTTGTTAAGGAAACTATGTGCAAGATGCTAGATTTTTGTGACTATTTCCCCCCCATTTTTTATAGTTATTGCTTTTAGACACAATAATTTTCCCCAGAGCACCAAAATTAATTTTAAGCATTAAAATTTTGTATAAATACAAAAAAAAAATAGGTTTAAAATATATACAATTAACCTATGGCAACCACACAATTCCACTTTGGTAGGACAGGAAACAGAAGTTTATTGACCTCTGTTTCAGAGGAATAAAGGATACTAATTTAACAAGTAATTACTTGTTGAAAGTTGTCTCTCTCTATATATAATGACCAACTTTTTTGGTTGGGTTTGGAGAAATACAAAATAAGGTTTAAGTCCAAACCTCAAACTCACGTAACCAAATCACCTACTTGTTCTTTAAGTTCTTCCTATAGAACTGATTCTAATGCACATGTTTACCTGGTAATTTCCATGAGCTATTTCTGTCAAACTTCACCAATGCTTAATTGACTATCTTAAATATGGGGGGAGAAAGGAACCAATATCCCTCTTTTTAAATTTTTAATTATCAATATCTTCCTAATACAGTTCTTATTTACCTGTGTTCTTGCTCTTTCAGTGCAAGAAGTTCATGAAGCTGTTGTACTTGTTCCTTTTCTTGATGAAGTGAAGTTCTAAGTAAGTTTATTTCTCTATCAGCAGCTGAAGCTTTGAGCTCTACCTCTTGAATAAGTCTTATCTAAATAAAACACATACAACTATAGTATTTAGATAATAATGTCCCCTGTTATTTTAATGGCAGTTCCCATAAAAAAGTGCCTTCTAGATGATAGGACTTAATTACTAAGCTGATTTTCAAAATTTATTAAATTGATGATGTTATAATCACACTAAGTACAGTGCTTGGAAGCAACAAAGACTTATTAGCACTAATGACTGCTTACTTGTACCACATATTTTAATAATGATTTCCATCCAGAAAGCAAGAGAATGAAATTTCTTTCTTTTTTTTTTTTTTAAGACAGAGCCTCAAGCTGTCACCCTGGATAGAAATGCTGTGGCATCACAGTTCACAGCAACCTCCAATTCCTGGGCTCAAGTGAGTCTCCTGCCTCCGCATCTCAAGTAGCTGGGACTACAGGTGCCCACCACAACGCCTGGCCATTTTTTGGTTGCAGCAGTCATTGTTGTTTGGCGGGCCCGGGGTGGATTCTAACCCGCCAACTCAGTTGTACGTGGCTGGCGCCTTAGCCCGTTGAGCCACAGGCGCCGAGTCAAACGAATGAAATTTCTTCAAGCCCCGCAAAGACTTTTAAAAACTAGGTCTCTCAGAATACAAGTCTAACTATCAATATTTCTACCAACTTTTCTTTTAAATTCTTTGTGTAAGTGCTAGCAGGCTTGATTTAGACACAATTCAAAAGGCTATATCAGCAGTTCTCAACCTGGAGGTCACGACCCCTTTGTAAAAATGAAAATACATCGCAGCATTAGGAAGGTTGAGAACCACTGGGCTATATGATTGTTAAAATTTAATTTTTTTGTATAGCCTACCAATTTTTAGATTTACTAAATGGTACACTTTTTTTCAAGATAGAAGTTATGAATTTTTGTTGACGTATGTCCCTGATACATTAAAATAGAAAAATACCTGCGCTGCTTGCTGCTGCCCTCTTTGTCTCTCCATTTTTTCTAATGCTTTTTCCAGGGTTCTTAAGTGTTTAAGATGATCCTCTTGTTGATCTCGTGCTTTCATTAATTCAATAGTTAGTTTTTTAATTTCATTTTGAAGTCTGTGCACCATAACTTCAAGTTGTGCTTTGG
>CAUYON010072239.1:0-11942 GCA_963573935.1 Arctocebus calabarensis | reverse complement strand
GCCCTGGGTAGAGTGCTGTGGCGTCACACTGCTCACAGCAACCTCCAGCTCCCGGGCCCAAGCGATTCTCCTGCCTCAGCCTCCCTAGCAGCCGGGACTACAGGTGCCCGCCACAGTGCCCGGCTATCTTCTTGCTTTGCATTTCGGCCGAGGCCAGGCTTGAACCCGCCACCTTCGGTACATGGGGCCGGCGCCCTGCTCGCTGAGCCACAGGAGCCGCCCCCATTTTGGTAATTTTCTTTCTTTTTTTTGAGATAGAACCTCAAGATATCACCCTGGGTAGAGTGCCGTGACATCACAGCTCACAGCAACCTCCGACTCCTGGGCTCAAGCGATTCTCCTGCCTCTGCTTCCCAAGTAGCTGGGACTACAGGCGCCCACCACATCACCTGGCTTTTTTGGTTGCAGCCGTCATTGTTGTTTGGCGGGCCCAGGCTGGATATGAACCCACCAGCTCAGGTGTATGTGACTGGCACCTTAGCCACTTGAACCTCAGGCACCGAGCCATTTTGGTAATTTTTAATATCCTAGTAAATTATTCATTTTATTCAAGCTTTCAAGTTTATCAGCAGAAATGCACAGTCTACTTAGATTTTCCTTTATTAAGATCTTTTAGTAGTTTATCTTTTTGGATTTGTCAAAGAATTAGCTCTTAGATTTATTTTTTGTTTTTGAAACAGTCTTGAAATGCTGCCTGGGCTAGTGTGCAGTGGTATGATTATAGCTCACTGCAACCTGAAACTCAGGGGCTCAAACAATTCTCCTGTACCAGCTTCCTAAGTAGCTAGGACTACTGGCATGTCCCACCATGCCTAATTTTAAAAAAGAATTTTTTTTTTGGTAGTAACAGGGTCTCAACTATGTTGCTTAGGCTAGTCTTGAACTTCCAGCCTCCAGTGATCTCTCTGTCCCAGCCTCCAAAGTGCTGGGAATATAATGAGCCACCACACCTGTCTTACTTTTAAATTCTATCATATAACCTGTTTTTTAAGTATTAATGTCTTTCTTTCCTTTACAGTTTCCGTCTTTCTCTTTGGCGAAGATTTTATATTGTTACTCTTTTTCTGAGTTTGAACATTTTATTCATTTATTTTCTAGAATAGATAGTTTGAGACATAAAATTCTTTTCTGTGTGGCTACTCTCCACATACCTTTTCCAAGATAAAACTGTCTTCAGCTTGACTGTCCTCTGAGTTGTCTGTATTCTTCTCATCATCCCCTTTATCTGCATTTGCAAACACAGAGGCCACACGGACCACTGGCAAGGGCACATCTCGAGGGACAAACCTAACTGAGCTGATGGGCATGGTCCACAGTTTAATTTTCTTAAAAGATTTGGTTTTGGCAGAATACCGTGATTCACAAACAAAAACATCCTCATCTCTAAAGTTTTCTGGGCATAATTTAAAGTATTCCTGTAGGACATAAGAACAAAAGTAGGTGAATTTTCTGAAAACGAAAACATCAACAACAACAAAAAGTAAATACCAACCAACCAAACAAAAGCTAAACTGATTAATTCTGGCAGTTAACAATAAATGACAAAAAACTAGAGATACTTGGCTATAGAAGAGACTTATTAAATACATACCCTTTAGCTTACAGACATGAATAGCTCCATTTAGCTTACCAAGTGCTCTTTGCAAATTTATTAATATTTCATATAGCTATACCGCTTAAAGCTTTGAATAGGGTTCATGTATATCTGACAGATACACAAAATGCACAGCTAACTACCTAAAAATCAAACTGATAAATTAACATGATTATCTTTCAGAAAACAACATTCATAAAATTCAGCTTGGCAGCTTACATTAACTGCATACAGCTTAATAGTGTAGGCAATAAATACTCTTTCACAATCATGTTCAGGTTAATTTCTTTCTAAATCTTTACATAAAGCTATATAGACACAGCTTAAAAAACCAATTAGTTTAAAAGAGAGTTCCTAATTTTATAAATACTGATTTTTGTGTTTATAAAATTTTATTCACAGGGAATGTGTGTGTAGGGTGTTAATGAATTTCTTACCTTGACAAACATGACCACACATTTGCCTAGAATTTTACTAACGGGAACTTTATTGTAATAGTCACTCTTAAAAACTTCTTTTTCTAGAAATTTTCGTGTAGCCAGGTGGAACGTTTCATTTGGTCGATAAAACCAACAGCCATACAACCATTTTTCACCTCAAAACCAGAAAGAAATAGAGAGAGATAGAGAGGAAGAATCATCATTAATAGAAATCACATTCTATTTTCTGAAAAAGACATGGGGTGGGGTCTTGCCATATTGCCCCGGCAACACTCAAACTCCTAGGCTCAAGCAATCCTCCTGCCTCAGACTCCCCAGTAGGTAGGACCATAGCTGCATGCTACCTTGCCTGCCTCACAAATCACACATTTTTTTCAAAATTAGGAAATCTTCTATTAAGCAATTCTGCCATGATCTGAATCTAACACTGTGCATTTTAGGGCACAATTTCCTAATATTATTGTCTAAGAAGAAATAATATTTATTTATTTATTTTTTGAAACAGAGCCTCACTTTGTTACCCTGGGTAGAGGACTATGGCATCATAGCTCACAGCAACCTCAAACTCCTAGGCTCAAGTGATTCACTTGCCTCAGCCTCCTGAGTAGCTGGGACTACAGGCACCTGCCACAATGCCTGGCTATTTTTTAGAGACAGGGTCTCACTCTCGCTCAGGCTGATCTTGAACTCGTGAGCTCAAGCAATCCACCTGCCTCAGCCTCCTAGAGTGCTAGGATTACAGGCGTGAGCTACCCTGCCCGGCCTGAAGAAATAATATTTTAAAACGATCAAGTATAATGAAGACTAACAAATGCTACTTATATTAATATATGTATAATGCCCTCATATGAAAAGATATACATAATAGAATGAGGAAGGAAGGTGATAAGACCTGTTTCATTCTGCTCAAGTGAGTATACACTTAGAGCTGTATGCATACTTTTTGTCTTTTTTTTTTTTTTTATCTGACACAGGGTCTCACTATGTTGTCTGGCTTAGAGTGCACTGGGGTCATCATAGCTCACAGCAACCTCAAACTCCTGGGTTCAAATGATCCTCCTGCCTCAAACTCCCAATTATCTGGGACTATAGGTATGTATCACCATACCATGCAGGGCTTTTTTTTTTCTTTCCTTTTTGTAGAGATGAAGTCTTGCTATCATCCAGGCTGACCTGAAAATCTTGGCCTCAAGTGATCTTCCCACCTTGGGCTCCCAAAGTGCTAGGGTTACAAGTGTGAGGTACCAGGCCCAAAGTGGCTTCATTAACTTCTATTTATTCAGCTCGGCGCCTGTGGCTCAAGGGGTTAAGGCGCCAGCCATGTACACCTGAGCTGGCGGGTTCGAATCCAGCCCGGGCCCGCCAAACAACAATGACAGCTGCAACCAAAAAATGGCCGGGCGTTGTGGCGGGCACCTGTAGTCCCAGCTACTTGGGAGGCAGAGGCAGGAGACTCGCTTGAGCCCAGGAGTTGGAGGTTGCTGTGAGCTGTGATGCCACCGCACTCTATCCAGGGTGGCAGCTTGAGGCTCTGTCTCAAAAAAAAAAAAAAAAAACTTCTATTTATTCTCCATGTTTTAATTTAACATTCTAGGAAACCTTTCTGAAAAATTCTAAGCCAAAGCAAATGCCTTTTTTTTTTTTTTGAGACATGGTCTCACTATGTCACTCTGGTAGAATGCGGTGGCATCACAGGTCACAGACATTCCAAACTCTTGGGCTTAAGTGATTCTCTTGCTTCAGCCTCTCAAAAAGCTAGGACTACAGGCGCCCACCACCAAGTGCCCAGCAATTTTGTTGTTGTTGCAGTTGTTATTGTTGTTTAGCAGGCCTGGGTCAGGTTCAAACCCACCTGCTTTGGTGTTATGTGGCCGATGCCCTAACCACTGAGCTACAAGGCACCAAGCCAAAGCAAATGCCTTTCTATAATAATTTCTCTTTTATTTGCAATCTTCTTTATTAGAATGGTTTTGCCAAGGGAAAAACATGAGCCTTTTGTTCTTCTGAATTTTGGCTCAAAGTGTGTTTTTAATAAATATTCATACAGGTGAATGAATAAATCTCAACTTTAAGAAGTTACATTTCTTTTGACTCAAATTGTGACACTGCCCAGTAATGCTAGATATCTGATGTTTTCCATTTGGGGTGGATGCTTAATTATATATATTCATATACATGGTATTGAACTATTATTGCTGGAAGGCATAAAATGTCTGATTTAATTTTTTTTTCCCTGAGTGGCTCCACGTCTGTGGCTCCACGGGCTAAGGCGCCAACCATGTACACCTGAGCTGGCAGGTTCGAATCCAGCCTGGCCTGCCAAACAACAATGATGGCTACAACCAAAAAATGGCCAGGCGTTGTGGCGGGTGCCTGTTGTCCTAGCTACTTGGGAGGCGGAGGCAGAAGAGTCGCTTGAGCCCAGGAATTGGAGGTTGCTGTGATGCCACTACACTCTATCCAGGGTGACAGCTTGAGGGTCTGTCTCAAAAAAAAAAAAGACGCTGTCTCTAAAAAAAAAAAGAAAAGAAAAATCGGTCAGTCCTGTACTCCCAGTTATGTGGGAGAATAAGGCAGGAGGACTCTTTGAGGCTGTGATGATATGATGATATCTCACATAGTGAGACTCTGGAACCTTTGGAACTTTGAGGTTACTGTGAGTTGTGATGATACTACTGCACTTTAGCTCGGGTGACAGAGCAAGACCTTGTTTCGAAAAAAAAAAAAAAAAAAAAAAAATTTTTTTGCCCTGAGGAGGAAAGAGTAAAATAGGTACATCTTCCCAATCTGCCCTGTGATTTAAAACAGACTTACTAACTGTAAGAGGGTCTTTACCTAACAAATGCAATCAATGTAACCTGGTTTCTTGTACCCCTCAATGAATCCCCAACAATAAATTTAAAAAAAAAATTTTTAAAACAGACTTACCTGCTGAATCTTCCCAAAGTCTCTCAATACAGACTATGTGTGGCTGTAGGTTGGTCTCTGCAGGCTCCACATAGACATAATCTCCAACATGGTACATGCTATTTTTAAAGCTGCAGTCCTGGCTGTATGTGCGATGTAAGCCTGAGAGTCCTGCAGTCCCAGAAGAATCTTCACTCTTTTCAGCTTCTTAGGTTTAACAACAACAACAAAAAAAAAAAAAAAAAAAAGTACTCATTAAAGGTACGGTAGGGTCAAATGTAGGATTTAAACAATACACACAAACACGTTTAATTCTTTTCATAACATTCAAAGGCTAGAATCAGTAAAAATAGTATGATTTATAAATACTGATTTTTGTGTTTAAAAAAATTTCTTTTGACTAGTCAAGTTTTTGTTTTAATTATAATTAAAGTCTTGGACATCTCATTTATTGGCTCTGTAACTTTCATATTTAAATGAAATAAATGTTATTAGACAAGCATGATAATTTAAGGTGCCATCACTTAGTAAATATATTCGTCAGTGAGTGGAGACATCTCTTGTCTCATCAACTAATGAACAACAATATTCATTAGCTTATTTTTATTAGCAGATGTTACACTGTTGCAAATGCTAATCCTCTCTGCTCCCTGGTGGTTTATTTTGTATATACATGTGAGCTGGTTTAAATGTATGAACAATCTCTTTAATAATCAACAACATGAGCTACGCTTGGGCTTTCAGTTAAGATTGATGGTGTCTGTCTGAATCAAAGTCATCTGACCCATCTCCAGGAGCAAGAACTCTCTGACTGCTTTCTCAAAGGCTACTGCAACATTCATAGCATCTTTTGCACTTGTTTCAAAGTAAGGATAGTCACTTTTATCCCCTTGCTCTAGGTCTGGGCTTCTAAAGTCACCTGGCCTTCACTTAGGTCAATTCTGTTACCCAAAATCACAAAAGGAAAGTATTTGGGCTCTTTCATGTCCCCATAATATATGAATTCTTTCTTCCAGTCACTCCAGTTCTGGAAGTTTTGCGATTCATCAACACTAAAAGTAAGCAGGCTTCAGAATTGCTTGCAGTGTCCCAAATCTGCATGATAACCAAATGTCCATCCATCTCCAAATCTTTATTTAAAAACTCCACACCTATTATATGGAACAAACATACTAGTTGCATATCTGTTCCTAAGAGAACTCTTCCCAACTCCACATCTCTAAGAATAATTCCTTTAAAAACTGATGATTTTGGCTCAGCGCCTGTGGCTCAACGGGCTAAGGCACCAGCCACGTACACCTGAGCTGGTGGGTTCGAATCCAGGCCGGGCCTGCCAAACAACAATGATGGCTGCAACCAAAATACAGCCAGGCGTTGTGGTGGGCGTCTGTTGTCCCAGCTACTTGAGAGGCGGAGGCAAGAGACTCGCTTGAGCCCAGGAGTTGGAAGTTGCTGTGAGCTGTGATGCTACAGCACTCTATCCAGGGTGACAGCTTGAGGCTCTGTCTCAAAACAAACAAACAAACAAAAAAAAACCTGATGATTTTCCAGCCATTATTAATCTCAAGAGCTCTGAGATTAATGGTTCAATTCAAGGATTATCTCCTGTGGTTGTTGAGAAGATTCACTTGAACGGGGTGGGAAAGCGTTTCATAACAATGCCAGGCTCCTTATAGGAGAACAGGAAGTTTCTTCAGGCCCCCAGAGTGCTATAGTCTCATTCCACATGTGGAGGATACCCCGAGAGCTCCAGGATGACATATTTGAGTGCAATGAGGACATAAAGAGGGACATGGCCCTTGCAGGCAGGAGGTGGCAGGGGGGCAATGCCCTGCTCCAACTGCACTGCTCCTGTCTAGGGTAAAGGGAACAACATGGGGACAGACTGGGCTGCTGACTATACAACCCAAAATAAACAGAAAGCAGAGGGGATTAGCATTTGCAACAGCATATCATCTACTAATAAAAGTAAACTAATGCATATTGTTGCTTCATTAGTTGGTGAATACTGAAATATGGGTGAGGAGGCACTCAAATGGAACACAATATTCAGGCAGTGAAGAAATCAAGGGGATTTCTTTTCTTTCTTTCTTTCCTTTTTTTTTTTTTTTTACAGAAAAAGATATAGCCCTTGACTCTGATCTGTTTAGACTGAGTTAACTCATTCAGGATATATAGAAATGTCTCTTGGTTGGTCAGGATTTGGATCACAGGTCTTTCTCAGGAGCTGTAAATATGGTAAGTTACGCTCAAGATCGTAGCTCCTCAATCACCATGCACTGGGAAAAGATATTGATCTAGGGTGCTGGGATCTTCTTCAGGTAGATCGTATAATATCACAAACTCATCTATTTTATAGGGAATAGGAGCCTAAGGAGGATTAGAATTCCCCAGAGCTATCTGTAGAATATTAAAAGGCTGAGAGTCCCCTGATGAATCCAACCCAGAAGCACCAGCCCCTCCAGGCTTCTCCATACCAGAAAGCTTATGTGGATCATAGTAAGATTCATCTGAAGTTCAGGACTTGTGGGATGAGCGTTTTCAGCACTTATTGGTAAGGGTGTCTCCTCCTCCTTCACCAAAAAAGTCTGTTCTGATGTTGCTGGTGTCACATTTAGCTGAGACTGAAGCTGCTCTCTCTGCTCCTTCCTCTGACACATTGGTTCTTGAACCAAGTCGTTATGACTGATTCATTGAGGTGGAACTTTGAAGCCAGATTCATTATGGTAGCACAGTCTGGGTGAATGGTCTTTGTAAACCCTAGTCTCAATTCTGCGAGTTGCTCCTTACTAAATGTTGTACGGGGCTGACAAGTATATCCTGGCTTTCCTGACTTGCTGACAGATATGATATCTCTTAGAAGTGCCAAGTGCCAAGTTCCTTATGCTTTGTGTGTTTTTAAAATTTTTAATAGCCTCTACCCCAAACTATCTTTTTGAATTATAACCAACTGCTATCAATTTAAATTAAACAAAGGAAGCATAGAATAAAAACAGTCACCTTAATAATGTACATTGACATGGTCATTTTGGATAATACAGAAAGGTATAAAAAAGAAAATAAGTTAATTATAAATCATGTAATTCTAGAGATAATTTCTAATGTATTTCCTCTCCATCTTAATGCTTCTGAATTTGTTTTCTAGCAGTTATATGGATATGACATAATTAATAGAGTCTTATAATTAAGAAAATATGAAATACGTAAACCATACAATAGACTATACACAATAGAACCTCTATAAGTTAAACATCTCACTCTCAGTACTGGACAGATCATCCACACAAAAAACAGAAACATTGGTTTTAAGCTTACTTTAGAATCAACGAACCTAACAAACATTTAGAGAATATTTCCTCCAACACTGCAGAATACACTTTCTTTTCATCAGCCCATGGAACATTCTCTAGGATAGACCATGTTAGGCTATAAAACAATCCTCAACAAATTTAAAAGAACTGAAATCACATCAACTGATCCGTAATATCAGTTGTAATGCCTCTTTTTTCATTTCTAATTTTATTTACTTGCGTCTTTGTGTGTGTGTGGGTAGTCTAACCAGTGATTTGACAAATTTATTGTGACACAATATGACATTTTGATATGTAAATAATACGTAATGCTCTGGAGAGTTCTAGCACTACATTGAATAAAATGGTTATAAGTAGGCATCCCCGACTTGTTCCAGATCAGAGAGAAAAAACTTTCAACCTTTCCCCACTCAATATGATGTGGGCCGTGGGTCTGTCATAAATGGCCTTTACTACATTGAGGCATGTTCCTTTTAGAACTTGTTGAGAATTTTTGTCATGAAGGGATGTTGAATTTAACCAAATGCTTTTTGGATGTCTATTGAGATGATAATATGGCTTTTGTCCTTTATTCTATTGGTACGATTAGTATATTTTGTTTATCAAACTGTATATGTTGGCTCGGTGCCTGTGGCTCAAGCAGCTAAGGTACCAGCCACATACACCTTAGCTGGAGGGTTTGAATCCAGCCCGGGCCCACCAAACAATGATGGCTGCAACCAAAAAATAGCTGGGCGTTGTGGCAGGTGCTTGTAATCCCAGCTACTTGGGAGGTGGAGGCAGGAGAATCGCTTGAGCGTAGGAATTGGAGGTTTTGTGAGCTGTGATGCCATGGCACTCTAACCAGGGTGACAGCTTGAGGCTCTGTCTCAAAAAAACAAACTGTGTATGTTGAACAAAACATGTTTGCATTGCTGGAATAAGTCCCACTTGATCATAATGAATGATTTTTTTTGTAATCTATTTGTGAGCTAAGTGACTGATCTTTTTTAAATTTTTTATTAAATCATAACTTTGTACATTGATGCGTTTATGGGGTCAGTGTACTTACAATGTGAAATGCATTCACTGAAAAAGTAACAAATCCATCCATCACAATTATACTCATTTCTTTTTTTTTTGAGACACAGCCTCAAGTTGTCACCCTGGATAGAGTACCGTGGCATCACTGTTCACAGTAACCTCAAATTCTTGGGCTCAAGCGAGTCTCCTGCCTCCACCTCCCATGTAGCTGGGACTACAGGCGATCGCCACAATGCCTGGCTATTTTTTTTTTTTTTTTTTGGTTGCAGCCATCATTGTTGTTTGGCGGGCCAGGCTGGATTTGAACTCGCCAGCTCAGGTGTACGTGGCTGTTGCCTTAGCCGCTTGAGCCACAGGCGCCGAGCCTATACTCAAGATGTTTTGAAATGTACCATTGCATCATGCACATTAGGTGAGGTCCCCACAAATACCCTCCTCCCGTATCTCCCTTCTCCTCCCCTCTCTCTTCTCTTCCCTTCTACTTTCTGGACTATAGTTATGTTTTGCCATTCATATCAATGTGTAGGTGATTATATATATTGATTTCATAGTAGCAGTATTGAGCACATTGGATACTTTTCTTTCCATTCTTGAGATATTTTACTAAGAAGAATATGTTCCAGCTCCATCCAGGTAAACATAAAAGATGTGGCGTCTCCATCCCTTTTTATAGCTGCATAGTATTCCATAGTGTACATATACCACAATTTGTTAATACATTCATGGGTCCATGGGCACTTTGTCTGTTTCCATGTTTTGGCTATTATGAATCGGGCTGCAATAAACATTCTGGTGCAAATGTCTTTGTTGTAAAATAATTTTTGATCATCTGGGTATATACCTAGTAGAGGAACTGCAGGATTGAATGGTACTTTTAGTTCCTTGCGTGTTCTCCAAATTTCTTTCCAAAAAGGTCATATTAGCTTCCATTCCCACCAGCAGTATAGAAGTGTTCCCTTCCCTCTGCACCCACACCAACGTCTGTAGTTTTGGGATTTTGTGATATGGGCTAATCTTACTGGAGTTAGATGATATCTTAAAGTGGCTTTGATTTGCATTTCTCTGATGATTAAGGATGATGAGTATTTTTTCATGTGTTTGTAGGCCATGTGTCTGTCTTCATCAGAGAAGTTTCTGTTCAAGTGTCTTGCTCCATAGAAATGGGGTTATTTGTTCTTTTCTTATTGACTAGTTTGAGTTCTCTGTAGACTATAGTTATTGAATTCTCTGTAGACTCTAGTTATTAGACCTTTGTTGGAAGCATAACCTGAAAAAATCTTCTTCTTTGAAGAAAAACCTTCTTTGAAGGTTGTCTGCTTGCTTTACTTACTATGCTCTTGGCTGTGCAAAAGCTTTTTAGTTTGATCAGATCCCAGTAACGTATTTTTGGTGTTGCTTCAATTGCCCGGGCAGTCCTCCTCATAAAATATTCTCCCAGGCTAATTTTGTCAAGTGTTTTCCCTGCACTCTCTTCTAGTATTTTTATAGTTCCATTGTCTTAAGTTTAAATCTTTTATCCAGTGAGAATTTTTGTAATGGTGAAAGGTTGGGGTCCAGTTTTAGTCTTCCACAGGTCGCCAGCCTGTACACCTAGCACCACTTGATAAATAGGGAGTCTTTCCCCCACTGAATGTTTTTGATAGGTTTGTTGAAGATCAAATGATGGTAAGTAGATGGGTTCATCTTTTTGTTCTCTATTCTGTTCCATAAACCTACCTCTCTGGTTTTGTGTCAGTATGATGCTGTTTTGCTCACTACAGATTTACGGTATAGCCTGAAGTCCGGTAACATGATGCCTCCTGATTTGTTCTTATTTCTGAGTAATATATTTGCTATTTGAGGTTTTTTCTGATTCCATATAAAACGAAGTACTATTTTTCCGCACCATGTTTATTTTCCACTGTTTGGTTATTGAAGGGTGAGATTGAATTGGGGTTCCCAGGTAGTACAGATAGCTCTTTGCCAAAGTGCTAGGCGTTGTAATTGTGGCTTATCTCCTATAACCTAACAAAGGACCCTTTCAGAGTTTTGGCCGGAGACTCTGAGGACCTACTTGCTGAGATAGCACAAGCTAGCTCTGTTTCGATATCAGCAAACCTCTACTCTATCCTAAGAAGCCATGACATTAGGTTTAAATCTCGGCTGTGAAGAGATACAAACAGCTGGAGTGCCCAGCCCTCACCCTTCGGTTCTTTTTTTTTTTTTTTTTTAGAGACAGAGGGTCACTTTGCCACCCTTAGTAGAGTACCGTGGCGTCACAGCTCACAGCAACATCCAGCTCTTGGGCTTAGGCAATACTCTTGCCTCAGCCTCCCAAGTAGCTGGGACTACAGGTGCCCACCAAACTGCCCAGCTTCTTTGTTGTTGTTGTCGTCTTTGTTGTTTAGCAGGCTCAGAGTGGGTTTGAACCCACCAGCTCCAGTGCAAGTTGCTGGCACCCTAACCACTGAGCTATAGACACCAAGCCTCCTTTTTAGCTTTTGATTTAAAGTGAGAGATGTGTGACTCTTCCTTTCACTATAACATTTAGAGATCACTATATGGTTATCAATTGGCCAATTTTTTTTTTTTTTTTTTTTTATACAGAGCCTCAAGCTGTCCCCCGGGATAGAGTTCCATGGCAACACAGCTCACAGTAATATCCAATTCCTGGGCAAAAGTGAGTCT
>CAUYON010072238.1:0-23579 GCA_963573935.1 Arctocebus calabarensis | reverse complement strand
AAGAACAAGTGATCCCATCTCAGGGTGGGCAAAGGACTTGAAGATAAACTTCTCCAAAGAAGACAGGTGCATGGCCTACAGACACATGAAAAAATGCTCACCATCCTTAATCATCAGAGAAATGCAAATCAAAACTACTTTTAGATATCACCTAACTCCAACAAGATTAGCCCACATAACAAAATCTCAAAACCAGAGATGTTGGTGTGGATGTGGAGAAAAGGGAACACTTCTACACTGCTGGTAGGAATGTACACTAGTATGTTCCTTTTGGAAGGATGTTTGGAGAGTACTTAGAGATCTAAAAATTGACCTGCCATTCGATCCTATAATTCCTTTACTAGTTATATACCCAGAAGACTAACAACCACACTATAACAAAGACAACTGTACCAGAATGTTTATTGCACCCTAATTCATAATTGCTAAGCCATGGAAGAAGCCCAAGTGCCCATCGACCCAAGAATGGATTAATAAATTGTGGTATATGTATACCACGGAATATTATGCAGTCTTAAAGAAAGATAGAGACTTTACCTCTTTCATGTTTACATGGATGGAGCTGGAACATATTCTTCTTATCAAAGTATCTCAAGAATGGAAGGAAAAGTATCCAATGTACTCAGCCCTACTATGAAGTTAATTTATAGCTTTCATATGAAGGCTATAACCCAACTATAGCACAAGAATATGGGAAAAGGAGCAAGGGAGGGGAGGGGTAAGATTGGGGTGGATGGAGGGTAATTAGTAAGGCCACACCTATGGTGCATCTTAGAAGGGTGCAGGTGAACCTTACTAAATGCAGAATACAAATGTCTTCATGCAATAACTAAGAAAATGCAAGGAAGGCTATGTTAATCAGTTTGATGAAAATAGTTCAGATTTATATGAAACCAGCACATTATACCCCTTGATTGCACTAATGTATACAGCTATGATTTAATAATAAAAACAATAAAAAAAGAAAAGTTTATAATTCCTTCTATGTTCTCAACAAAATAAGATATAAGACTCTCACTCAAGTATAAGAAGCAGATGAGAGGACAAATTGAGTAGTAGAATTCCTAGGAAGTACTGAGTTTTCATCGACAACTTGTGGTCATAAATTATAAAAACAAAGAAACAAACTAATGAAAATCAAGAGAGTATGGTTATGTGTTTTTCTATGTTTGGTAACAGGAAAAGATAAGGTGAAGAGTTAGATTTTGACCTACAAATTAAATCAAGAAAGAGAGGGAGCAGGCAGATAAAAGATTTGATTTGGAAGTTGAGAGGATGTAAGGGAATGGTTTCCAAGTTGGATTATCAAATGTAAAGTGGGAGATGAGAGAGTTGAGAACTTGGTGGCATTCATACTAAGACTAGTGTATTAAAGATGAATCTGAATAATTCTCCAGTGTGTGTACCAGAGTAAGTTAGTTGGAATCTTTAGAATAGGGTTTTATATTTGAAGTAAAGATTTTGAAAGTGGTGCAGCCATAGATAAAAATAAGGTAAAAATCTATATTTATTGAAATATACTGCTAAAATGGAAAAGAGGAAAGAGTTTGAGTTCGGGCAAATAAGGAGGAGTGTGGCAAGATGGCCAAACAGAAACCTCCAGTAATTATTCTTCCTCACAAACAGTAAACTCAATAACTATCCACACAAAGTACTTTCAGAAGAACCAAAGATCAGGGGGGCAATCAAAGTACCTGGTTTTAACACCATGTAAAGGAAAGAGGCACTGAAGAGGGCAGAAAAGACTATCTTGCATTGCTTACATTACCCCTCCCCTAAAACTGGTATTGCCAAACATGTGCACCCAGTGGAAAAAGAAACTATGTCTGGGGGAAGGAGAGTGAAGAGACTGTGGGATTTTCTATTAGAACACATGGCCACCCTGTCATGGGGGACATGCCACAGAACAGTATACTGCCAGCATTCATGGAGATAGCATTTAGATCAGCCTAGCCTGAGAGAAATTCTCCCTTAAACCCAAGTTTCAGCTGAACACACTAACACCTGATAAAAAGCATCCTGAGGTCTAGAATAAATCTGTAAGTCACTCAAGCCACAAGTACTGCAGTCCCTGGTCAATTCCTGCAGCTGTGCTTGGTTGGAGTCAGTGGACTTGAGGCCTCTTCTCCCTCTCCCCCCTTCTTGAATATAACTGTGCTTTTCTCTCATGTGACCTTGTAACTGTTGATCTACTAGTTTCAACATAGTATTGAGTACATTTAATACTTGCTTTTCCAGTCTTGTGATACTTTACTAAGAAGACATGCTTCCTTTCCATCCAGGTAAATATATCAAGTCTCCATATATTTTTATAGCTGGATAGCATTCCATGGTATACATACATATGCCATAATTTATTAATTCATTCATGGGTTGATTCCACATTTTGGTGATTCTGAAATGAGCTGCAATAAACATTCAAATGCAAATGTCCTTGTGGCAAAATAACTTTTTATTTCTTCTAGTTAAAAACCTAGTAATGGTATTGTAGGCTCAAATGGAAGGTCTACTTTTAGCTCTTTGAGGATTCACCGTACTTCTTTCCATAGAGGTTTTATCACCTTGCAATCCCATCAGCAAGTGTAAAAGTGTTCCCTTCTCTCCACGTCCACACCAGGGGAGAATCTCTACTCCATTCCACTTAGCATTGCACTATATAACATTCTCTCAAGCAGTTTCCATGTCAGAGTATCCCCCTAGACACAGCTACATGCATAATGGCACTGAACTTCTCCATAGTGCTTATTATCTTAGAGACATTCTGCACACATTAGCCTATTAGTCCTTAGATAGGCTCTGTATAAAAACACATGGTTATCTATATTTTAGGAACTGGCAGGAGAAATGAAGAGGCAGTATTAATAGATCTATTTACAAGGCCTCAGAAGGAGAAGAGTAGCACCTGAGACTTACAACAAAAATCTCCCCTAGATTATTCTAAACATGACTACAAATTAATGGTGGCACCAGTTGAAGGCAGCTACTAATCTTTACATTTCTTTAATCCCTTCATGAAAATGATTGCATTTAAAGAAACACTATTTGAGTTAATAAGAATAAGAATAAAACATTTGACTAGCTCTGCAGTCATAGATATTTAAGGGTGAGACTTATTAATCTGTGCTAATGGTTGACTAAGTTTATAACTCTCTCTTTTGTTGATTACCAAAAATAAAATGCCTCTGGCCAACCCATGTTATAACATTCTACTTAGATAGCATCTTTTATAGGCTGATATTTTCCATTGTCCTATTTATGCTATTAACCAAAAGTATGTACTGAGTACTCAGTATATACTAGGGGTTCGGCAGGGCACTGATATCGTGGTGTGTAAAATGGCAAAGGTCTTTGTCTTTAAGGTTATTTTTCTGTCTACTAAAAAAGGGGAAATTGGCTCGGTGCCTGTGGCTCAACGGGCTAAGGTGCCAGCCATGTACACCTGAGCTGGTGGGTTCGAATCCAGCCCGGACCTGCCAAACAACAATGACAGCTGCAACCAAAAAATGGCCGGGCATTGTGGCAGGCACCTGTAGTCCCAGCAACTTGGGAGGCGGAGGCAGGAGACTCGCTTGAGCCCAGGAATTGGAGGTTGCTGTGAGCTGTGATGCCACCACACTCTACCCAGGGTGACAGCTTGAGACTCTGTCTCAAAAAAAAAAACAAAAAAAAGGGAAATAAATGAACAAGTCTCATGAAACTTATGATTCTATGTCAAAAATGTAGGACACCATGGATGTGGTTAAGGGGTGGTGAGAGATCAATAAAAAGTTATATTTAAAGGACATCTAATGTATACCTAGCAATTAGACTGACAAAAGGGTAAAAGTGTGAGTTTCACATATATTTCATCACAGCAATAACACCTAACTATACACGTGCATAATATTAGATAACTAACAGTCTATTTTCACACTTATTATCAAATTAGTGTTGCCTAATCCTCTTGAGACAAAAACAGACCTGAAATGACAGTCATCATGTAATACCTGGGGGGAAAGTTAAAATAGGCAAGACTGGATAGCTCGAAAATAGTAGAGCTAGAACTCTGGCTCAGGATTTAGTCCCTGTGCACCATGATAACTTAACAAAACCAAATGGAAAAGTTAGCTCTCTCATTTTTAGTCCTGATTTGATCTTACAATTTCTTCTTTATTTTTTTTTAAGTGACATTTTATGGTCTGTTTTTCCTGGATGCCTAACTCCAACTTCTACTCCAAATTAAAGTGGATTTTTATTTTGTTTTGCTGTCTGAAAGAGAATGTAGAATTAGTGGAAATATGAAACTTTTCAAACCAGTAACACTCTAGCACACAGGAAATAAAATCCCCTAAGAAGACATATTGTACCTCTTCATCAATACACCCAGGTAACCTGTTTTCTCAGCTTTGAAATCATGTAGTAGTAGCATAAAAGTGAAAAAGCACTTATTTAAAACACAAATATCCATGGCAGTAGCCACAGCATGTAACATAGAGCTGGCCAGGGAAATTGGTTTTTGAATAATTGCTTTTATTGCACTTTCCTTCACCAGTAGTAATAAATATATCTCTGGTGGAAACTTCCAAGCAGTTCTAGATGTCAAATATTTCCATAAATTAGGGGTGTCCCCATAGAGGGGCATAGACTTTCTGCATCCCTCCATTTCACTGAAGCAGATTAGGGCTGGATAAGGGACAGCTACCTGGAGTTCTGCCTCATTCTGCTACCCTGCATCATGCAGACATGTTTTGAATCAAGTTCCCAACTTCCAGATCTGAAATGGAAAATGGTATTTCCAAGAATTCCTGTAGATCAAAACAGCAATGATGACAGATGCAGTCACGGTTGCATACCCACACCAAGCACATTCTTCATATTCTTTTTTTTTTTTTTTTTTTTTGCAGTTTTTGGCCGGGGCTGGGTTTGAACCCACCACCTCCAGCATATGGGACTAGCATCCTACTCCTTTGAGCCACAGGTTCTGCCCACATTCTTCATATTCATTCAATGGCATTTACTTAACAATTATTTAGGCTTTCCTTTTGCAGGTCTTAATGCTTGGTGCCACAACGGGGGCATAATAAATAAGACAGGCACACTCTCATATTCTAGAGGGGCAGACCAATATTAATCCAATAATCACAAATAAACGTAAAACCTGTAACAACTTCTACAAAATAAAGAGAATCAGTGTTAGGAGAAAATAGAGTAAGGTAAGCCTGACTTAGTCTGGAGGGATAAGAAAATCTCTCCTCAGAAAGTAACTATTGGGTTGAGATGTAGAAGAGAGTAAGCATGATCAACTTACAAGAGGGAGAGAGAGTATGCCCGGCAGATGTGATTCAGAACTCAACATGATGTGTTTTTAAAGCCAGTAGTAGTTCATTGTTGGTGGAGCACAGAAATGTGACACGTGCCTAGAGATTGGGGGTGAGGTGGGGTGTCAGACTCAGCATGGTTTTGAGGCCTTGCTCTAGTTTTGGATAAGAATAACAGAAACCCATTTAAGTGTTTCAAAGGGTAAACAGATGTACTGGTGTGGAACGTGATAGATATTATGATAAAAAAGACTAATCTAGTTTTGTTCGGGGGGGGTTAGGATTAAAAAAAAAGCAAAAATATTTGTGGGTCCCTAAATAAGAGGCTATTGCAGAAATCCAAGGACAGATAACAGAACAGTATCCTAAGGAGGTGACAGTGGAGCTGGAGAGCAGTTAACGTATCAAAGGTTACTAAATATAAATGAGACTGGTGATGTATTGACTCTATTTTGAAAATGGCTTACATGATGTTAAGCATGGGGGCAGTGCCTGTGACTCAAGGAGTAGGGTGCCGGCCCCATATATCAGGGGTGGAGGGTTCAAGCCTGGCCCCAGCTAAAACTGCAAAAAAATTTTAAAAAGATGGCCTCCAGGTTTCTGGCTTTCTTAAACAACTTATAATGTGGAAATATTCACTGGCAAAATTTATACAGAGAGGAGAAAAAAGAACCAAGCATGGGGTTGGGCACTATCATAATTTCTTCTTTTGATATGTGGAGTATGAGAAGTCTTTCAAATACTAAGGAGAAAGAGCTGTTGAGTAGATAGGGTTTACTGATTTTCAGCTAGGAATGGAGATCAGAATTATAAACATGTATTTGAGAGTCATTTGCATTTTCTTCTGATAATTAAAGGCTTGGGAACAGAAGACATAACTTTTTTTTTTTAAGCCCAGACAAGCAATTGGACAGAAAATATAACTTAAAGTAGAGAATATTGCTCTGATCACAGATGGTCTCGCCACTTTCTGATATAGTGAAAAGAAGAGGTTTTAGGATGTTACTTGAAAAACTCAGTTTTGGACATCCAGTGATTTACATGTCTTGGGACACCCATGCTGAGATAGCCAGTAAGTTTGGCTAGAAATGTGGGTTGGTGAATATATTTTTCCTAAGGAAGAAATAATAAATTACTACATAGTAGGTGGCTTATCATAACAAAATCTTATTCTTTCACAGTTTTGGAAGCTAGTAGTTTGAATCAAGGTTTGTTTGTTTGTTTTGCAGGTTTTGGCTGGGGCTGGGTTTGAATTCGCCATCTCTGGCATATGGGGCCAGCGCCCTACTCCTTTGAGCCATTCAAACCCTGAATCAAGGTTTCATCAAGTTTTCCTCCTTTAAGAGGCTCTTAGGAAGGATTTGTTTTATGCATCTTAACTTTTGGTGATTGCTAGCAATTTTTGACATTTTTAGGTTTCCAAGCAATATCATCTTTGCTTCACGTTGGCTTATTCTCTGTGTCTTTGTGTTTTTTCTCTTTTTTAAGTACATGAGTCATTGGATTTAGAGCCCATCTTAAATCTAAGATGATCTCATCTTGAGATCCTTAATTTAGCTGCATCTACAAAAACTTTATTTCCAAGTAAGGTCACATTCACAGGTGTGCAGGATTAGAACTTGGACATATCCAATTTAGTCAACTATTGTGACATAGAAATTCATGGATGATGGGGCATTCAAGGGGTGAGGTTACATAGGGAGAGAGTATAGATAATTGAGAGATAAGATAAAGAATGGAAACTTGAAGAGGAAAAAACTAATTAAGGAGATTGAGACAAACTTATTTGAGACTAAGTGTACCAAAAATCAAAAGAAAGGAGCTGTTCAGTGGAAAAGGTGATGATTTTAATGGCAAATACAGCAGCAAGTTTAGAAAGCATACAATAAAATTACCAATAAAATGGTGACTGACAGAAAGAATTACATCAAAACATTTCAGTAGGGTTATATAAAATTTTTAGAGACCTATAGTATAGATAATATCTAAAGTTTCAGAGAGTAGCATAAAGACATTAATTTATTTAGAATTACAAGTACCAAGTGTTGAGGCAAGATTTTGAATTCACATTTGTCTCCCTAATCCTTAGAAGTATTGCCCAGTAGAAAACATAGGGTGTTGCCCAGCATGGTGGTGTATGCCTATAGTCTCAGCCACCAAGAAGGCTGAGGTAGGAAGATGGCTTGAGCCTAGGGGTTGTAAGCACTATGCCAATAGTTCAATATCAGTATGGGAGCAGGGAACCTCCAAGTTGCCTAAGAAAGGGTGAGTTCACTCAGATCAATAATGGAGCAGGTTAAAGCCTCCATGCTGATCAATAGTGGAATCATGCTTATAAATAGCCACCGTACTTTGGCCTGGATAATACAGTGAGATTTGATCTTTTAAAAAATAATATATAAATAAATCATAAATAGAAAAAAATAAGATGTTGAGCCAGGCAGTTTTTATCTGTGTTACCTTGGATGTATCAACTAAATTCTTTGAGCATTAGTTTTCACATTTGGAGATTAATAGTCAAATCTGCTACTCAGGATGATTGTAAGGAAAAACATAGGAAAGTGGGCTTATTAAAAGTGCATTGGAGACTTGAAAGGGCTGTACAAATACTTGCTATCATTCCTCCCATAAAAGTTGAGATCAATAAGTAGATCATATTAGAGATTACAAATAAGATGTCTCAGCATGTAGTAGTATCTGCAGCAGTGATATGCATGTAGCTATACGTGATATAAAATTGCTTCCTCAGTTTTGCTGATTTGCTTCATGATAAGCATTGTTTTTACACGATTTCTTTTAAAAAATGAATTTATGGAAACTTGATGAGAATACTAGATCTATTTTAAGATTACTATAGTTCCATAAATGTAGTTGTTGGAACTTGGTGGAAAAAGTACTTGATTTACTTCTTGTCAAATGTCTTTTGTATTGTCATCACAGTATGGTGGCACAAATGAGATTGAATCACCTAGGAAATAGGAAATAGAATCTGAGTTGTTAGTGGTAACTTTTAGAGAAGTGGCCTAGGAGTGAAGTGACTAAATATATTCCATGACTAAATAGACTCCATAGGAACTAGAAAATAGAATCCAAGTTGTTGGTGGCATCTTTTGAAGAAGGAGTCTATAAGAAAAAGCAGTTAAATATATTGGAAATATTTCCATAGTAACTTACGGTAAAGAAAGGAAACAAGTGAAATTATTTATTATTATATATAAAGATGTTCATGGTGATATCTACTAAGAAATCGAATACATATATATAATTAAACATATCAAGAAACATTCATCTTTTATAGTAATTAAAATCCAGAAACCATGGATTTTTATTTTATTTTCATTTATTTAACAGGGAAATAAATAAATGTACGTCATAATATCTGGTTAAATTTAAAAAAAGGAATATTGCAAAATAACAAAGTCTCTGTGACTCAGAATAATATTGTACCTAGAAAGAGATTGGGAAGTAAGACCAAAAGAGTATTGTTCTAAGGATGCAAGACTTGGAATATTTTCTAATTTTCTTTTAAATTTTTGTTAGATGTTAGACTTGTATATCTTTTTGAATAAGATAATGTACTTTTTGAAATTTTACCTTGATAAAATAAGTGAACCAGAATGTTACATTGTGTTTCTCTACAATGTTCAGTTCACCCTCCCATTCCTTTCAAATTCTCTCTATTTGTCTCATACAACCCAACTCTCAGAAATAACTTCATTTTCTTTTAATAGAGAAAATGGAGGCCAACACATTGGTACTGTTCCTACTCCCTGCCAACAAATTTATACATAACCATCTCGTCTTCCTATCAGATAAATAAGGCATTTATCTGCAGCCTCAGAAGCTCAACTCAAACACATTCAAAGTAGAATGCATCAGCTTATTTATTTGAACATCTGAGCACTAAGGTGATTTTCAGCACAGGCCTATCCAACAATATCATAAAGCATCTGTCTCCTTTGAGTATCTCTATTCTACTCTGTTAGCCTATTCTCAGGCAGGTTCACTCAGTATTATATTTTGTGCTATGTTCTTTTTTTTCTTTTTCCCATGTTCTTGAATGAGGATTTCCCCCCCTGAAAAGACCAAGTACAGGTGAACACTTTGCACAAATTTAAAGAGATATGCTATTGTGGAAGAAATTAAGGAGTTCCACACAGATATTAAGGTATCCAGATAAGAATGCTGCTTTTCATTCAACAGACACTAAATATTAAATGCATGGGAATTCAAGTGAATGTTTCCACTTTAATGTTATGTTTGTCTCCAAGAGACAAATAAATGAGGACATATTTCATAAAATCTTGGGAAAGGTTTTTATGGTTTTCCTGATTTGTTGAAATGGGTTACTTGATTTGTCAAATTTCGAAACTCAAGGTTAACTACCATTTCTTCCTTTCTTCCACTCTCCCTTCTTTCATTTCTTTATCCTCATTTGTTGATATTAGTGATATAATTCATTGTTTTTAATAGTTTCATAATATTTTGTGCTATGAATTATTATACATATAATTTATCTACTCTTTCATTATAGACAATCACAACTTACTTTGCTACCCTAAATATACTATTTACACATAAATCCTGATGCATCAGTGTTCTTATTTCTGTAGATGAGATTTCTCAAAGGAAAGGTATTGGAAATATTGTTTGAGCAAGGCAACATTTTCTCACAAAAACATATATATATCTTTAATACCCAGTCTTAAGAAAATCACAAAACTTCCTCTCAACAAAACACTATTGTTTCTTAAGCTCAAAAGAATTATATTTCTATGGATGATACAAAGAGAGGATTACCCAGAGACAATGGAATGGTTTCATTACAGTGTTTTAGCAAAAGTATCAAACTGATAATTGCTGGGCAAGAACCATTAGCTCATCAAGTCAGTAACCTTTGTATACACCAACAGCAGCCAAGAGGAGAAGCTAATTAAGGATACAATCCCCTTCATAATAGCTTCAAATAAAATGCAATACCTATGAATATACCTAACAAAAGAGGTGAAGGACCTCTATTAAGAAAACCATGAAACCCTAAGGAAAGAAATAGCAAAAGATATTAACAAATGGAACAACATACCATGCTCATGGCAGGGAAGAATCATCATTGCTAAAATCTCTATACTTCCCAAAGCAATTTACAGATTCAATGACGTCCCTATTAAAATATCAACATTGTACTTTCAGGCCTTGGAAAAAATAATTCTTCCTTTTGTATGGAACCAGATAAAAACTCATACCTAAGGCAGTTCTTAGTAATAAAAACAAAGCTGGAAATCAGCCAAACATACTTTAGGCTGTACTATAAGACGGATAAAAGACCTAAATTTAAGGATGAAATGATAAAAATCCTCAAAGAAAAAAGCATGGGAAAAGCATTTGAAGATATTGGCCTAGGGAAAGACTTTATGAAGACTTCCGTGGCAATTGCAATAACAAAAATAAATAAATAGGACTTAATTTAACTGGAAAGCTTCTGTACACCTAAGAAGACAGCAACCAAAGCAAATAGACAACCTATGCAATGGGAAAGGATATTTGTACATTTCAAATCAGACCAAAGCTTGATAACTAGGGTCTACAAAGAACTCAAATTAATCAATATGAAAAAAGCCAACTATCTATTATATCAAAGGACAAGAGAAATGAATAGACCCTTCTGTAAGACGACAGACAAATGGCTAACAAACATGAAAAAAAAGTTCATCGTTCCTAATCATTAGAGAAATGCAAATCAAAACCACCCTGAGATACTATCTAACCCCAGCAAGAATGGCCCACATCACAAAATCTCAAAACTGCAGAAGTTGGCAGGGATGTGGAAAGAAGGGAACACTTTTGCACCGCTGGTGAGACTGCAAACTAATACAGCCTTTTTGGAAGAAAGTATAGAGAACTCACAAAGAACTCAAGCTAGACCTCCCATTTGATCTTGCAAACCCATTGCTGGACATCTACCTAGGAGGGAAAAATCCTTTTACCATAAGGACACTTGCACTAGACTGTTTATCACAGCAAAAGGTGGAGAGTTTACATTTTTTGTATTAACCTGGATGGAAGTGGAACACATTATTCTTATTAAAGCATAAAAAGAATGGAGAAGTAAGATTCCTATGTACTCAATTCTGATATGAGGACAATTAATGACCTAGTACATGGTGGAGGGTAGGGGCAGGGGAAAGTAGAAAGAGGGAGGGGAGAGTTGGGGGGTCACAGTGTGTGACACACCTTTTGGGGGTAAGACACAATTATAAGAAGGACTTTAACCTAGCAAATGTAATCAATAATAACTTGGTTTTTTGTACCCTCAATGAATCCCCAACAATTAAAAAAAAAAAAAATTAGTTCTTCTCATTCAGATGTTATGCTTCAAATTCTTTTCACTTTCTCACTTTGGACAAATTACTCAAGCAAATCAGCAAGAAAAAAATCAAACAACCTTATTAAAAATTGGGCAGAGGACGTGAACAGAAACTTTTCAAAAGAAAATAAAGTAATGGCCAATAAACATATGAAAAAATGCTTGACATAACTAATTATGAGAGAAATGCAAAGCAAAACCACAAGGAGATATCATCTTGCCTTTTTGAGGAGGGTTTTTATCAAAAAGTTCCAAAATAATAGGTGGCAGTATGGATGTGCAGAGAAAGGAACACTTTCTCCATCAACTTTTGCAGTTGGTGGGAGTGAAAACTAATGCAATCTCTCAGGAACATGGTATGGAGATTCTTCATAGAACTAAAAGTACATCTACCATTTATTCCAGCAATCCCACTACTGGGTATTTACTCAAAGGAAAAAGAATTAACTAAATGCACTCAAATGTTTATAGCACCAAAATTCACAAACACAAAAATGTGGAATTAACCCAAGTGCCCATTAATACATGAGTGGATTAATAAAATATGATATATGTGTTCCATGGAGTGTTTAGCTATATTAAAGCTAAATAAATGAATACTTTTTGCAACTGGAGACCATTCTCCTAAGTGAAGTATCACAAGAATGGAAAACAAACACCACATGCAATCACTATTAAATTGTAACTAATTGCTCAGAACTCTTGTCTGCAAATGGAAGGAAAACCCAACAGAGATCTACCAGCTCAGGAGAAGGGATGGGTCATGTAATATCTAACAGGTACAATGTATACTATCTGGGGGATGGGTGCACCCTTGTAACTCCGATTCAAACAGTACAAAAGCAATCCATAAATTGCTTCCATATGTATACTTGTATTGCTTCCAATGTATACTATCTGGGTGATGGGTGCACCCTTTTAACTCCATTCAAACAGTACAAAAGCAATCCATAAATTCCAATCCTATAATATTCAGAAATTTAAAAAATGAGTATTTTAATTCTTTACATTTTAATGTTTTTCTTGGGATAAATTATTATCAAAAGGGGGCTCTTTGAATCATTTATCTATTTCATTTATATCAGAAAATTTTTCACTTTCACATATATTTCTCACAATACTACTGACACCTTATTTCCATATCAATCCCCGATGCCTCCATTTGTTTTATTAATAATTTATTTTTCTCCCACACTATTAATAACGGCAATCAACATTTGGAATATTTTATGTGCCTTGTGTCATTGTATACATTCACAGTAGTCATCTGAGGATATAGTCTCACAGTTCCTATTTTAAACATAGAGATAAATATGGTGAATTAATTTGCACAAGGTCTGAGTTAGTGAACTGTGGACCCTGGATTGAAGTTAGGAAATATAACCTAGATAAACTAAAGTCTATACACTTGCTTTCTTTTTTAAAATTTTTTTATTTTTATTAAATCATAATTGTGCATACACTTGCTTTCTAACTGCTTGGAACAATGTTAGCTTTCAGTAGGAACATGTAATTGGCATCATTAACCGAGGTTTGCAAAAGTCACATGTTTGTTATGGAGAAGGGCAGCAGGGTACAGTTGGCCTCTGAATTCATAAAATCAGTTCAGGTTTCTTCAGTGAGTTGTTGTTGAGATGAATCTTGGAAGACATAATTTTTTAGGTATCAGCTTCTAACAGTTTGTTAAATAAATAGCCACTAGCTCCCTTTTCTAGTGCTACCATGATTAGAACTTTGTAATAGTCCGGATTGACAACTACAAAAAGAACTTGTTTATACTTTTAAGAGGCATCCACAACTGCACAAACCCAAGAGGAATTATAAAAGGGTAAACAATTCACCCTAGAAGGAAATTCCATAGGCATTTTTTGTATTCTAGTGTTTGGGTCTTGAACTCTCAGTATTGCCATACCCTGGTCCTTAACTTTTATGGTAGAATGAGTGTCCTTACATTTAGATTAAGTGCTAATTTCTAGTCACTGGAAACCACATATCATTTGGGTTCTGTTCTAATCCACAACTTTCAAACTTGAAGCTCTCCCTGACAGTTAAGCTTCTGCTAGATTGCCTGGTGCTAGTGCTTGGCCTTCCAGCTGCTACATGGTCACTTCCTTCTAATCACTGACAACTTCCTAGTTACAGGAGATAATCATGGAAAGATTCAGGATCTGATCTATCAGGTCCTCTTTGTCTCTTATATGACCCGGGTTTCTAGATACATTGTTTACCAACAACAAAAATCACATTTAAGCAATATCTAACCACTATGTGAAGATCATCCCCAGTGGTAGTGGGGGATGTGGAGGAATGAAGATAAACTTGTATATTCATTTTCAAAGTCTCATCCTGTCAGAGATCACTGTGTTTCATAGATTTCAAAAGATACTAAAAATCAAAACACATATATTATTATTACACGAACTTGGTAGAATTAAAACAAGATTGATGTTTTAAAACTCATACACCTTAGATATGAAATAGCTACAATCAGAATCCTGTATACATTTCCACAGTTCTGGGAGCAATGAATTAACAAACATTAGTTCCTACAACCAGGACACAAATAATAGAAGTGATGTGAGAGGAATAGGCAACATTTAAATCCAAAGATACTGCCGAACACAAAAGATACTCAACTATATAATTGCAAAGGAAGGTTATTTTCTAAATACTGGAGGGTAAAGGGAATAGCTAGGATTGATTTAATCTTTTGGATTAACCTGCTGTGTAATGTCAAAATTACTTAATTATAGAGCAAATGCCACCTATCTTGCGAGAGTTCCATAAATTTCCTTTAATTATCAACTAATTTAAATAAATGCCACTATTTGTTGAGATTTTATTATATTCCAGATTCTGTGCTAAGAATTTAACAAGTAATGTCTCATTTGTCACTCAGGAAAACTCTGTCATATAAATTTGTTCATTATAACCACTTTGAAGATGAGAAAATAAAAATTTAGAGAAGTCAAAAGTCATTCCTAAGTTCTTATGGCTGGTAAATGGTGGGACAAGAATGTGACTGCACTACTTTTTTTTTTTTTGGGGGGGGGGTCAAGAGGCGTCATAAGTTTTTTTTTTTTTGAGTTTCTGACAGGGGCTCGGTTTGAACCTGCCACCTCTGGCATATGGGGCCAGCGCCCTACACCTTTGAGCCACAGGTGCAGCCTAGTCATAAGTAATTTTTTAAGCTTATTTTTCATTAAGTTATTTGTACATAGATCATAAATACATTTATGTCATTATGAGATTCAATGTGTTGACTATTTGTGTAAATTGTAGTGTTTACATCCTACTAATCAACATAGCTTTCATCTCATTTACCCAATTACAGCATTAAGACAATTGTGTTCTACACCTGATAGATCCAACTTATACTTTCAATATGCTCCATAGGTGTGGTCCTCCTAATAATCCTCCCTTTATTGACCCACCCCCTCTCCCTTCCCGTGTCCCTCCCCTTCTTCCTTCAGCCTAGGCTGTAGTTGTTTTTCATTTTTCATATGCAAGTGTGAGTGATTATAAATTGGTTTCACAGTATTACTGAGTACATTAAATATATTTTTTTCCATTCCTGAGATAATTTGCTAAGAAGAATATTTTCCAACTCCATTCATGTAAACATAAAAGAGGTAAAGTCTCCATTTTTTTAATGTTGTATAGTATTCCATGGTAAATATATACCACAATTTATTAATCCATTCATGGGTTGATGGGCACTTGAGCTTCTTCCATGACTTGGCAATTATGAATTGAGCTGCAATGTTTGCTGGTGCAAACATTTTTATTGCCAAATGATTATTGGTCCTTTGGCTATACACCTAGAAGAGGAATTGCAGGATCAAATAGCAGGTCTACTTTTAGATCCCTGAATATTCTCCAAAGTTCCTTCCAAAAGGAACGTACTAGCTTGCATTCCCACCAGTAGTGCAAAAGTGTTCCCTTTTCTCCACATCCATGCCAATCTCTTTAGTTTTGGGATTTTGTGATGTGGGCTACTCTTACTGGAGTTAGATGGTATCTCAGAGTGGTTTTGGTTTGCATTTATATGATGATTAAAGATGATGAGCAGTTCTTCATGTGTCTGTAGACCATGTGCCTATCTTCTTCAGAGAAGCTTCTGTTCATGTCTCTTGCCCACAATGAAATGGGATCACTTGTTTTTTTCTTAGTTATAAGTTTGAGTTCTCTGTGGATTCTGGTTATTAGACTTTTGCTGGAAATATAACTTGCAAAAAATCCTTTCCCATTTTGAGGACGGTCTATTTGCTTTACTTAGTGTGTTCTTGGCAGTGCAGGAGCTTTTAATTTGATCAGATCCTAGTAATGTATTTTTGATGTTTCTTCAATTGCTTGGGGTGTCCTCCTCATAAAGTATTCTCCTAGGCCAATTTTTTCAATGTTTCCCCTCATGTCTTGAGTTTATGTCCTTTAGCCAGTGAGAGTCAGTTTTCGTTAGAGGAGAAAGGTGTGGGTCCTGTTTCAGTCTTCTCTAGGTTGCCAGCCAATTCACCCAGCACCATTTGTTGAATAGGGAATCTTTCCCCCAATTTATATTTTTGATAGACTTGTCAAAAATAAAATGATGATAAGTTTCTGGGTTCACCTCTAGGTCTTCAATTCTGTTCCATACATCTAACTCTCCATTCTTGTGCCAGTGCCATGTTGTTTTGCTCACTATCAAATGTCTTGGCTATTTGAAGTCTTTTCTGTTACCATATAAAATGAAGTACTGATTTTTCTAGGTCTTTAAAGTATGACAGAGGTGCTATTATTAATAGGGATCACATTAAATCTGTAGATTGCTTTAGGTAGTATGGACCTTTTAACAATGTTGATTCTTCCCAGCCATGACCATGGTATATTTTTCCATTTGTTAACATCTTCAGCTATTTCTTTTCTCAGTTTCGTAGTTCTCTTTATAGAGATCTTTCATGTCCTTAGTTAGATATACTCCCAGATATTTCATTTTCTTTGGCACTATTGTAAAGGGGATAGAGTCCTTGATTGTTTTTTCCCCTTGACTATTGTTGTTATATGTAAAAGCTACAGATTTGTGAGTGTTAATTTTGTATCCTGAGATGTTGCTGTATTCCTTGATCACTTCTTGGAGTTTTGTAGTTGATTTCTTGGGGTTTTCCAGATATATAATCATATTGTCTATGAAGAGTGACAGTTTGATCTTCTCTGGTCCTATTTGGATCCCCTTGATTGCACTCTCTTGCCTGATTGTGGTGGCTAAGACTTACAAAGCAGTGGAGACACTGGGCATCCTTGCCTGGTTCCTGATCTATGTGAAAATGATTTCAATTTTACTCCATCCAACATGATATTAACTGTGGGTGTGTTATAGATGGCCTCTATCAGTTTAACAAATGTTCCTTCTATACCTATTTTCTTAAGGATTCTAACCATGAAAGGATGCTGGACATTGTCAAAAACTTTCTCGGCATCAATTGAGATAATTATATGGTCTTTGTTTTTTTATTTGTTTATGTGATGTATTATATTTATGGATTTACATATATTGAACCATCCTTCAGACCCTGGGATGAAACCCACCTGGTCATGATGTATAATTTTTTTTGCTGTGCTGCTGGATCTTGTTGAATATTTTTGCATCAATATTCATTAGAGATATTGTTCTGTAATTTTCTTTTCTTGTTGGATCTTTTCCTGGTTTGGGTATCAGAGTGATATTTGCTTCATAGAATGTGTTGGTAAGTATGCCTTCTTTTTCTATGTTTTGGGAAAGGTTAAGTAATAGAGGTATTAGTTCCTCTTTCAAGGTGGGGTAGAATTCTGACGCCATTTGGTCCTGTGCTTTTCTTTTTGAGGAGATTTCTTATACTTGATGCTATTTCAGAACTTGTTATAGGCTTGTTCAACATTTCTACTTCTTTCTGACTAATTTTAAGGGGGTGGAATGTTTCCAAGTATTGACCTATTTCCTTCAAATTTTCATACTTGTAAGCATAGAATTTTATGTAATATTCATTAATATGAATTTGTTGAATTTCTGAGGAGTCTGTTGTTATTTGGCCTTTATCATTTCTGATTAATGAAATTAGGGATTTTACTCTTCTACTTCTGGTTAAGTTAGCCAAAGTTATTGACCTTTACAAAAAAACAACTTTTTGATTGGTTGATTTTTGTTTTCAATTTCATTTAGTTCTGCTCTAATTTTAGTTATTTCTTTTCTTCTGCTGGGTTTAGGGTTGGAATGTTCTTAATCTTCCATTTGCTTGAGATGTCTCATTAAATTGTTGACTTCCCCTCTTTCCATTCCCTTAAGGAAGGTTTGCAGTGCTATAAATTTCCCTCTTAGGACTGCCTTTGCAGTATCCCAGAAGTTCTGATAGTTCATGTCTTCATTATCATTTTGTTCCAAAAATTTGGTAATTTCCTTCTTAATCTCATCTATGACCCAGCTGTCATTCAGCATAAGGTTATTTAGTTGCCATGTTTTTGTATGAGTATGCAGGTTCCTGTTGTTACTGAGTTCAACTTTTACTCCATGATGGTCCAAGAAAATACAAGAAATGATTTCTATTCCTTTAAATTTGTTGAGGTTAGACTTGTAACCTAAGATGTGATCAATTTTGGAGGATGATTCATGGCCTGATCAGAAGAAGGAGTATTCAGTTTTGGTAGGATGAAATGTTCTATAGACGTCTGTTAGATGCAAATGTTGAATTGTTAAGTTTAAGTCTAAACTTTCTTTGCTTAGCTTCTTTTTGGAAGATCTATCCAACACTGCCAATGGAGTGTTAAAATCTCCTACAATTATGGTGCTGGAGGAAATCAAGTTGCTCATGTTTGTTAGAGTCCCTCTTATAAACTGAGGCGCATTCTGATTGGGTGCATAAATGTGGATAATTGAAATCTCATCATGTTGAGTATTACCCTTAACAAATATGAAGTGACCATCATTATCTTTCCTTACTTTTGTTGGTTTAAAGCCTATTCTATTGGCAAATGAAATTGCAAAACTTGCTTTTTTCTGATTTTCATTTGCTTGAATTATAGGTGACCATCCCTTCACTCTTAGTCTATGTTTATCTTTTAAGGTAAGGTGAATTCTTGAATTCAGCACATGTCTGGCCTGAGTTTTTGTATCCAAGTCAGCCAACCTGTGCCTCTTTAGAGGGCAATTTAAGCCATTCACATTAATTGAGAGTAATGATAAGCCAGACAGTATTTTGGGTATCAAGTTTTTTGAAAGTCTATTGGACATTTTTAATCCTTTCACCACTGTGGAATTTGGAATTTGGTCAAAAGTTTCAGAGTGAGTTGACTGCACTACTTTTAATCTTGAAACTTACACACCACAAAAATGTACTACATGCAGTTATATTTAATATTCTACAAATAAATGGCATACAAGTCATTCTAAAAATTATGTTTTATTCTCAGATTTTTGTCTTCAAAAACCACAAATATATGTGTTATTAAGAAAAAAATAATGAGAAAATCAATTTCTCTCAGACCTTTAGTCTTGGTGATCTGGCAACCCTTACCTGGCCACAGAAAAGAAAAAGAGAAAATGGAAACCCTAGTATTTGTCTAGTAAACATCTGATAAATGTGTTGGAGGGAAAAGATATTGTATCTATGGACCAAAAAGACAAGAGTTCATAAATCTGGAAAGGAGAGCTTTTCAGAAAAGGTTACAATCTGGAGGCTGGTCATCCTAAGGATTAGGAATTAAAGCCTCTGGCAAAGACCAGGTAGTTCAAAGAAGGAGATGTTCGGGCAAGAGCCTTGTGTTGCAGGGGTCTGGTAAGTATACTACTCAACAAGTTACAGGAGGGGCTTTGACTATTCATGAAGAGTGGCACATACATATATAGTATGTTCACTTTGGGTTGGAGACTTCGCATTCAAAAGCATTAAGCTTAGGCCCTATGAACGAAAAGGTGAAGCAAGTACATGAAGACATTCAGTGTGTAGCCTCTATAAACTGTCTAGAACCAGTCAATGGTCAATGGTCTCTTGTCAGAAAAAGTTACTAAATTCAGGCTCTTGTCCAATTAAAGATAAAGTGATGGCTTCTAGAACAAGGGCCAAATTGTTTCAGGGAGTCCATGAGTTTCTTTGGATTCAATATGGTTCATCTCAAGCCTGGTACTTGTTTAGATGCTGCAGAAAAAGCAAACAAACAAAAAAACCCTGTGGCTGTTAGAGCATAGTTTACTCATTAAGTGTATAGGTGTGTGACTTATTCCTTGCCTGGCAGGGTCTTAGGTTTTGTTTAAATTTGATATTTTATTATCAAAGAGAGTTCATCCCATAAGTCTTATGACCTCTATTTTAATACATCTACAATAGCAAAGAGATTTACCGACATTTGTTTGCAGAGGAACTCTTACAGATATCCATATATGATCACAAGAAAACCCAGAAGTCTAATGAAAATGTCAAAATGTCATATTTTGAGAGAGACAAGAATATCGAAAGTCAGTTCATAGGATTTGATGACTTCTTAAGTATTTAGGTTGTGTAGAATATCTGAGGAATGCTTTTAGTATAAGCAAGTATAGAGGGATCATTTCTTAGTGTCTTATTCAAGGGATGAGGAACTTTTTCATGTTGGAAGGCTGCATTAATTTTGCTGTCATCAAATGTGACTGCATTAAAAAACTTCAAGTCAATATACTTTGAAATGTATGCATTCAGTAAAAAATATAACTACTATGTACTTAATAATTTCAAAAAATGAAAATGAGTGATTGTATAGTTAGGCCCTCAGTGACTGTGTGTGTACTTTTTCTTACATGGCATTTGAGTATTTGTTTGTAGCATGGAGGCCCATAGTTTCAGTTGATCCACTAGGCAGGTATCAGTCATTTGTAACCTTAATGACATCTTGACTTGAGTTGTACGAGAAAATGTAAATTCACAGCAATATGTGGCAGAAAAGCAAGAGAGCATTTTTCAGGTATGTTGCCAAAAGTGTGTATATTTTGCATTTTTCTATATTTCAGTTAGAACTTTCTTAGCAACCAACAATGACTTCAAAATGTCATCTACTAAAAACTCATTCAATTCCATCTGTAATTTTTCAAAACCTTGGTGATATCAAGTAGGTGAGGCTGAAATGGTAATGTGAGTGTGATGTCATGATTCTCAAAGTCAGTGAATCTTTCATTGTATTCTCCAATTAATAGGTCTATAACAGCTGTGTATTCTTCTAATGATTTACGGATATCATCCTGCTCATCAATGACCTTTGCTAACTGGGGAAAATGTTCATCCGACATTTCCTTCTGAAGAATTGTTTTGGCAAAAGATTTTTTTAATGCTTAGATTTTTCTGCCACATATCATACACTGATTAGGTTTACCTTGCAAAGAAATTTTTAAGTCATTATTATTATTTGACACGATATAACACAGAAGTACTACATTCCTATATAATTTTTTTTCACTAATTCACATTGCTGATTCTGTTCTTCATAACATTTAACTATCCTTTCTCACAGAGAAAAAAGTTTGGTTAACACCTGTCCCTTTACTAGCCAATGCAATTTAGAATAATATGGTAAATTCACACTGAATTCACGTGCAGGTATCTTTTTGATAAAGTTAGTTCTTTTCTTTTGGGTATACACCCATTAGTGGGATCACTGAATCATGTTCAGTTTACTTCTATTTCTTTGAGGAATCTCCATACTATATTCCACACAGGTTGTACTAATTTTTCGTTCCTCCCATAGTTTATCAGTGTTCTTTTCTCAATGTATACATGCAAGCAAGTATTATTTTTGGAGTTATAATAAAAGCCACACTAACAGGGATAAGGTCATATCTTCAATTTGCATTTCCCTGATGATTAGTGATGTCAAACATTTTTTCATGTTTATTGTCCATTTGTCTATCTTCCTTAGAGAGGCTTCTGTTTACATCTTTTGGCCATTTTTTAAATGATGTTTGTTTTTTTCTCCTCAATTTCTTCCCATTCAAGATCAAAAGTTCCTGAGGTTCATAATTAAGTGTCTAACTCTATGAGGAATTCCCAAGGCATATAATTAGAACAGGTTAAAGAAAGGTTGTGATACAAGAAGGAACAATCAGGTCTAGTATGCATCAAATGTAGATATTCCCACTATAACATGAATGAATGTGAGAGAGGTGATTAAAAAAAGTGAGAATATACCAAGTAGTGGTATTGCTCAATTATATGGCACTTCTATTTTTAATTTTTGAGGAATATCTATATTGTTCTCAATAATGGCTATATTAACCCATATTTTCAGCAATAGTAAATGTTTCCTTTTCCCACATCTTCCATGAGAATTGTTATTTTTCATCTTTCTGATAATAACTATTCTCACAGATGTGGTGTGATTTGTCATGGTAGTTTGGTTTGCATGTTGAGCAACTTTTCTCATTCAAGACTGAATGTATAAGTCACTTTGGTTTGTATGTAGTTTTTTTTTATAATATTTTATTTTATTTTTTTAAATCATAGCTGTGTACATTAGTTCAACCATGGGGTACAGTGTAGGGGCTTCACATGCAATCTGAGATATTTTATCAACCTGATTGTCCTAATCAATGACCATGGAAAATCTTTCCATTTATTTGTGTTCAATATTTTACTTAATCAGGGGTTTACAGCTGTAAATGTAAAGGTCTTTACCCTTCTTGGTTAAATTTATGCTTGCATATTGTATTTGTGTATATTTTGTGTTTGTAGCTATTGTAAATGGGATTGTTTTCTTGAATTCTTTTTTAGAAATGAAGTCAACATACCAAAGAGATACCTGCCCACCTATGTTTATCACAGCATTATTCACAACAGTCAAGACATGAAATCAAACTAAGTGGCTAAATAAAGAAATTGCGGTATAATGTATATGTGTATATATATACATACATATATATATGAATATTATTCTGCCTTAAAAAGTAAAAAAAAATCCTATCTTTTGTAACAATATGAATAAACCCAGAGAACAATGCATTAAATGAAATAATCTAAACATGGAAAGATAAATCCCACATGATGTCATTTTTATGTAGGATACAAAATGATTGAACTCATGGAAATCCAGAGCAAAATATGAGATAGTGGGGCAGAGGATTGGGGAAAGACACTAGGGAGATGTTGGTCAAAGGATACACAATTTCAATTAGATAAGAGGAATAAGTTCAAGAAATGTATTGTACCACAAGGTGACTATACTAACAATGTTCTGTATTCTAGAGAAATGCTAAGAGAGTGAATTTTAGTGTTCTCAATACAAAATGGTATCTAAAGTAATACACAAGTTAATTGGCTTAATTTAATCATTCTAAATGTATACATATTTTAAAACATCATATGGTACATGGAAAATATATACATTTTTTGCCAATTAAATGAAAAGTAAATATTAAAAGGGAGAAAGAAAAATAGAAAAAATTTCCAAAATTTATAAAAGTAATTTATCTTCTAATTCCAGAAGCATAAATAAACTGAAGTAAGAAAAATGAACACAGTCCACAAAAGATTGTTTCAGGAAAACACTGACCCTCCCTTCCTCAAGGAGCTTTCACATACAGTGAGAAAAAGTCTGATATCACTAATAAAGCAAAACAATTATCTGCAAAACAGATACAGAGTCATCAAGTGGAAAATTTAAAACCATAATGTTAAGTATTTTTTTGTCAATTTCTGGGAGAAAATAATTATCAACCTAGAATTGCATTTTCTAGCTAAAATATGATTGGAAAGTGGAGCAAAAGAAAAATGACCCTAGGTGTTAGGTACAATGACTATATAAAACTACAAAATACAGGGATAGGGGAAAGGGAGGGGAGGAGTGGGGGGAGGATGGGTAGAGGGAGGGCAATTAGTGGGAACACACCTACGGTGCATCTTAGCAGGGTACTGGCGAAACTTATTAAAGGTAGAGTATTAATGTCTTTATAT
>CAUYON010072236.1:0-36871 GCA_963573935.1 Arctocebus calabarensis | reverse complement strand
CTTTTTTTTTTTTGAGACAGAGCCTCAAGCTGTCACCCTGGATAGAGTGCTGTGGCATCACAGCTCACAGCAACCTCCAATTCCTGGGCTCAAGCGAGTCTCTTGCCTCTGCCTCCCAATTAGCTGGGACTACAGGCACCCGCCACAACGCCCGGACATTTTTTGGTTGCAGCCGTCATTGTTGTTTGGCGGTCCCAGGCTGGATTCGAACCTGCCAACTCAGGTGTACGTGGCTGGCGCCTTAGCCCATTGAGCCACAGGCGCCAAGCCAAGAAATACTTTTAGAGAAAAAAAAAATCTCTGTGCTTTCTTAATATAAACACTGATAGAACCTTAATAAACAAAGGAAAAATAGGAAGTTCTTTAAAATTAAGTAAGTCTCAAGCTATCCAGGTTCATTAAGGAACTTTCACAAGTTTCAGAAACAAGTTTACAAAACTTAGAAATCTTGGTACACACACACAAAAATCTAATTTGTTTGCCTAGATACACAACTCTCTGGTTCATGGGTTCTGTATGAAAATGACTGGAGATCTTTCCAAAACAAAAATAACAATAAGGGTGGCACCTGTGGCTAGGTGAGTAGGGCGCCAGCCCCATATACAGAGGGTGGCAAGTTCAAACCCAGCACCAGCCAAATTACAACAAAAAATAGCTGGGTGTTGTAGGGGGCACCTGTAGTTCCAGCTACTTGGGAGGCTGAGGCAAGAGAATCACCTAAGCCCAAGAGTTGGAGGTTACTGTGAGCTGTGATGCCACTGCACTCTACCAAGGGCAATAAAGTGAGACTCTGTTTCTAAATTTAAAAAATAATAATAATAAAAGAAACCCTTTCACACACCACTACCTTCTTTTCCCACACCTATACTTTCCACACGTAAAACAAAATTGTGGGAGGAAAAAAATAATTTGTTTGATTTTTTTGGGGGGGGAGGGGAGACAGAGTCTCACTCTGTTGCCTTAGGGTACAGTGCTGTGGAGTCACAGGAAGCTCAAACTCCTAGGCTCCAGTGATCCTCTTGCCTCAGCCTTCCAAGTTGCTGGGACTACAGGTACACACCATGATGCCCAGCTAATTTTTCGATTTTTAATAGAGAAGGGATCTCACTCTTGCTCGGACTAGTCTTGGACTCCCAAACTCAAACAATCCATCTGCCTTGGCCTCCCAGAATGCTATAATTACAGGCATGAGCCACTGTACCCAGCCATAATTTGGATAATTAGCAAGAAAAAATAGCAATAGTGAAAAAACAAAAATAATTCCCAATTAGCAATACCCTCTTTCCTCTTGCCATCTAATCATTTCTATGGGGGGGGGGGAGGAATATATATATATATATATATATATATATTTCCTCCATTACTAGAGGTCCATTCAGCTCCTTTTCTCTCAGAACCATGGAAGAAACAGTTGAAGAGACCGAGAGCTGAATGTAATCATTCTTGAGGCACTGGAATGTATCCAATAAAAAAGGTAAAGATAATTTTTCATCATAAATAAGTTTTAGCCAAAAAACCATTCTTGCACAACAATTCTAATATACTTAAAAACTGGTCTCCATTTTTAACAATCTGATGGTTCAAACTGCCTAGATCACAATTAATTTAATGAGAATGAGATATTCACTGTTAATAGTATATTTGGCCAGACTACATCTTGGGTGCCTAACTTTTTCGTTTTAACTTTGGCTTGTGTTTGCTTTGTCTTAGCTACAGTCCCTGGAAAGCATCCCATTTATTAGTGTTTCCCTTGCTGCCTCAGCGATTCTGTTTAATGCATTATAGCAAATCATTTGGAGGGACAACCTGAATGAAGCGCTATACTGTGTATTCTGCAAAAATGCTCCAACTATTATCAAGAATGCTGCAAATGAAAGACCACGGCATGAATTAAGAAGATAAAAGAAATGATCAGAGGGTGCCTTTTTAAAACAATGACCACAAAATAAGAATATATACTAACTAATATATAAGATTATTAAAACAAATATTTATATCACACCATCTGGCTCAAAAAAGTATCTCTCCTCGTTTCTAGACTTTATCTTTTTGCTTGCTCCATAAAACCATAACAAAATTCAAGAACAGTCTTCGTACATACTCTTTTACAAAATAAAACACACAGTCCCCAAATTGCACATAATTCTAAACACACACAAAAAAGAAACAATGATTTAATGCCAACAAGTTTCCCTCCACAGCTTGTCTGTACTTGAAAATCTGAGAATTTTAGTAAACTAAGCTTTTGCTTCGGCAGCTCAATCCTTCACGAGCTTGCTGTATTATGGTAGATGCTTTCTGCATTTTGCACAAGATATGTTCGTCTGTGTAATAAAACATTATTCTTCTCTGCCTTCTCACTGGAAGTACAAAGGGTTTTCCCAGAAATATGATAAACGAGGACATTCCACACCAAAAAAGGAAACTGGTTTTTTCAAAGTCAAAACAACATTCCTAGTCTAACTTTAAAAATGGCATAATAGATTCTTCTTTCTTGTCCCTCAAAATATTCGGCTAAAAAGACTTTCAGTCAGCAGAAGATATTTAAATACTATATGGAATAGAGACAGAAATGCCACAAAGTAGTTAAAAATGAATGAAATGTACCAACTAAATAAGCATTTTTGAAGTATTAAACAAAAAGAACAAATTGCAGAATATATACCTTCTAAACAAGGTTTTAAAACACCCTTTCAATGCAAGTTTTACAAAGGACAATAAACACATGCATGGGATGGTAAACAGCAAATTCCAGAGAATGTTACTTTTCAGAGAAAGGATGAATGAAGGGTACTGGGAGGCAGCAATTACAGTTACAGTGTTTTGTTTCTCAGGCTAAAGGATGCACATTATATTATTTTATAAACACAATTCATGATTTGAAAAGAAAAGACTTTTCCCCTGTATGTTTGACTTCACAATGTAATTTCCTTGTGAAGCAACCTCCCACCACCACCCAAAAAATAGAAAGTCCCTCTGGTGAAGGAACGGCCTTTGAGAGTGATAGCCTCAATAGTTTATCTTCCATCTTTTCTTAAACTAGTGCTGTGACTTTCTGATGCTGGCTGTGATGTGACCTCTGGATCCGTAACTCAGGGTCTCAGCTTGTCTCCACTTTTAATCTTACAAAGAATACTCATTTTAGGACAGAAATCTATCATAGTTCCCTTTCATTTTCTCACTTTTATTGCTAAAAGCTCTAGTAATCATTAAAAAGATATTAAATATTAATATTTAAAGCTCACCCAACTTTGTGTCACTTGGCCAGGATAACAACTTGAATTCATTCTGAATCAAAAACAAGTAGCATGAGACATTAAAATTAAAGAAAGCCACAACTACATCTTGGACTGTATCTAACAAATGCAAACAATGTAGCATAGTCATCTGTACCCTCATATTAATCTGAAATTAAAAAGAAATTAATATGGTGAGAAATAAAAGCAAAAAAAGTTGAGTGTAAACAAATGTTAACAGTAAAAAAAAAAAGAAAAGAAATTCACCCTACATTTACATCTATAACATAATGCCAAAGTATTTGTGTAAATGATCATTGCAGCAATTTTTATTGAAAAAGAAGATCAAACAATCTAAATGTTTATTGACACTGGCTAAATAAATTGAAGTACTTTCATACGATTAAACGTAATTCAGTCATTAAAAAGTGTGTAAATCTGTATTGCTGATATGGAAAATGTTCCACATATATTATTAAATTTAAAAAGGAGGGTATAAATACTGCATATTATGTAATTCCTATTGAATACATTTAAAAGAGCATGTATTACATGAAGATCTTAGGTATTAAAATTTTTTTGGAAAGATGCCCAAAACTATTAACAGTGGTTAACTTTGAAAAGAGGTACTGTGGATAAAGAGAGAAATATTTTTTATTTTTCTATTATCCTACACTTTTTTTTTTAATTTTGCGTTCAATTGGCTTTCAATTATCTTAGTTTGAAGTGTGTTTTTTTTAATTTTCTTTTTTTTTCTTCTGTTTATTTTTTATTGAGACAGAGTCTCACTTTGTGGCCCTCAGTAGAATGCCGTGACATCATAGCTCACAGTAACCTCCAACTCTTGAGCTTAAGTGATTCTCTTGCCTCAGCCTCCCAAGTAGCTGCGACTATAGGCACCTGCCACAACACCCGGCTTTTCTTTTTTGGTGGAGACAGGGTCTCACTCTGGCTCAGGCTGGTCTCGAACCTCTGAGCTCAGGGTAATCCACCTGCCTCGGCCTCCCAGAGTGCTAGGATTACGGCGTGAGCCACCACGCCCAGCCTATCCTATACTTTTTGAATAGTAAATTTTGACAGAAGTTTTAATTTTTTAAAAATTTTAATAGGGATGAACTAGGTGCTAGACACTATGGTTTTCTTCTATATGGTTTTATTCTATGTACTGTGAGATTTTTCCAATACACAAGAATTATAAAAATTAATTAATTAAGAACAAACTGGAGTTCAGCTCTCCATTAAATAAACAAATATTCTAAAGTTTTGTAATATGTTATACTAAAATTCTGTTTTACCATCTCAGCTGTGCATACACAACATTTTGAGACTTAAGTCAGAACTAGAAATTTTAAAAAATTAAGATTTCATTTTCTTCAGGGTTAAACAAAAACAAAATAAACAAAAATATTACCAAGTATACATGTCATATATTCATGCAAAGTATACCCTTAGGGCCCCCTCAAAAAAGAAAAAAATAAAACACCAGCACCAGTTTGAGACCAGACAATTCTTTTTCCTGTTATTCAGCGGCTTTGAGCACTAGCCCACAAAGATCAGGAAAAGAGGCAAGAGAGACAAACTAACAGATAAACACAGACATATGCTGGTATTCTTTTGTTTGTAAAAAAAATGTAATTCCATCAAAAGCAGGTCAAAAACTTTCAATCTTCGAAGATCATTAGATTTTTAGTACTGCTTCCACTCCACTCATCTATCTTTAAATATGTCTTTAAAGTATTTTGACATCTGTATTCTGCTTTAAGATGAAAAATAGGTTTTTATCACACTTGGCCACTTGCCATAGCTCCGCTTCATGGGAGCTAGCAGAATTCTGGCAGCGCAAGATACAGGATATGATGGGGGTCGAATGGAAATACTGAAGATTAGTTCTAAAATAAACAGCTTCAAAACTGTTATCTTTAGAAATATATACATGAAGAATCTACAGCTGGCAGTACCTCTTTCAAACAGTTCTCTCCTCTTCTTTACAATGTCCAGCATGACCCACCACCCACCAATACATACCAAGCAGATGCCACTGTATCAATTTCTCAAATTACTTTTAACATAATAGCTCTACAATCTTTTTCCCTTAATATTTTTGCTTAGCATTTTATATAGTCTTGCTTATTTCAGCACAATCTGTGAACTGTTTTAAGAATATTAGCTGCTGTGTGAATCAAAGAGAAGTATTCCTTTTTGACATTTCTATATAGTACCGGTATGGAGAATGACATGATGATTGACAGTTGTGTTATCCACACGGTAAGAATTTCAGCAATGGTTAAAGGACTGTTTAAATCACCATTCTCATTCACCCAACACTGACTGAATGCCTATGTTTCAAACACTGTACTAGGCTCAGGTCACAGAGCTGGAAGAATGTATGGGCTACTAGTGGGCAACTAGTCACTTGTTAAGTTTTTATACTTAGGGTTCCAACAGCATAACTACAAAATAAACAAACATTTTTTGTTTCAGGCCAGCAGGTCACAACTCTGAATTTATAAATCACTAGTACAGTCCCATCTTATTTCAACACTTCAACCTTAACTGCTTTTTCCTTCTCCCAATTTTCCAACTTGCTCAGCTCCCTAAGACATCTTCCCCTCTTCCTTAGCTCCCCTAAGAAGTTTGAAATGGAGAAAAGAAGACAAAGATAGGACTAAAGGCATAATGAACTGTTTAAGGGGAATATAAGGTAAACTGTTCATCGAGATGTCAGAAGTAATTAACAAAACTGCCCTTAAAAAGGAACTGGAAGGCTGTTTTCTTCACTTCAAGCTCTTGACCCTTGTGAGAACAAAGTATGTGATGCCAATTTTATACAAACTACCCATTAAAGAACACCTTTAGGCTCACTTAATCAAGCATCCTTATTTAACTAACAAAAATATTAAGACTAACAGAGGTTAAGTGATTTGTCCAAAATTAAATAAGTTGATGGAAGAGAGAGGGACAGAACCAAGATTCCTAACTATTATACTACACAGTACCAAAGCCTCTTTCACTTACTTAATTTTGGTGGAAAATATACACAAACACACCACTCCTACCTCTTCATTTAGTTAACTATCTTAAAACCAATAAAAAATACATTCTGTGATGGTGCAGCAATCCTTTGCTCCCATAAGATTTTAAAGGGCTCACCAACAACACCGCAAAAAATCTCTTATGGGAGAGCAGATACTGTAATGTCTCTAAAAAACTGTCATAGTTATCAAAGAAATAAATACCTACTTCTATATTGCAATATTGAGAAGACCAAGAATGTGTACTTTCTAAATAAGAAACTAAGTAAGAAACTTAGTCAATTTAAATGCTAGATAATCACTCCAAATAATTGAATATATAATTTCAATTTTATATTTTTAATTTTTCTACCTCCAGAGAAACTGAGGTGTCAGAAACAATAGGAATCTCACATATTTAGATTTCTAGTATAGAAAGGAAGGTTGCTTACAATTTTACTAAGAAAAGATTTCATACTTAGGAAGGACTACTTAAAAAAAGAAAAGAAAAAGATAAGACCATCTTATGCTCAATATTCCCTAAAGGGAATCAAAACAAGTTAAAGCTTTTTAATCAATTCAGATATTATAAAAATGGAAAGTTAAAGAAAATTACTTAAAATTTTCCTGTAATTAATAAATATATTAAGAGCTACTACAAAAAAACTGTGGAAGAACTTAATACATAGAACACACTCTTTGAACAAAGATTTGCTGAATGCTTATTACGCTGTGTGTGTACCTCTTTATACTGCTACGTAAGGGGAAGGAGGAGGAGGGAGGCGGGCACATGAGAATAAAGTGGGCATCTGATTTGACATATAAATTTGAAAATCAGTTAAAAATAATTTAAAAGGTCAGCACATTTTAAAATACAAAATTAGAGGCATGGAAAAGACAAAAAAGCATATTTAATATGAGTGTAAAAAGAAACACTCAGTGAAGGTCAAGAAATAAAGTTTCAGTGCCTGAGTAATAAAATCAGACAGACCTGGAATTGAATTGCCTTTCCACTGGTATTAGGCAAAGTGATAGCCCACATCCAATCACCAAGTTCTATCAATTCTACTTCCTAAATCTCTTGCCCCTGTAGTCCCTTTTCTCCATCCCCAAAGCTATTGTCCTACTTCAGGAGCTCTTGCCAGGTCCATCAAGATGCCTCTTGATCTCTGAACCTCTCTGGTCTCAATCTCTTACCTAGGCTTCATACTGCTGCCTGTGTGACCTACCTAAAAGCACAATCCTGATTATCTAATTCTCCTACTTAAAATTCTTCAGAGGCTTTCCTATTGACAAGCAGTATTTTCTTTTTCAAACTGTGGCTTAAGTAGTAAAATCAATTTAGGTGGGTCCCAACCAGTATTTCTTTAACAAAACAGAAGAGAAACTATGTATGCCTCATACATAGTAAAAATATGTTTTCATAAAACTTTTCTTCAGTTTTATGTGTGCACAATGTCATGATATAAAATGTATTTCTACTGTAAGTTAAAAAAAAGAACTACTGACCTACAGAATACAATTTCAACTTTTTCACAAGTCCCTTCACAGTCTGATCCTTCACCATGGCAGGGTCTGGAGTCAGACTGTTTGGGTTATTGTGCCAGGGGTGCCATTTGCTAGCTGTATGATTGAGGGCAAATCATAACCCATGTGTTATTCAGCAGATTTGACCCTGGCAAATCACTTAACCAATTGAGGTAACCAATTGCAATGTCTTTAAAATGAGAATAAGTGGGCAGTGCCTGTGGCTCAAGGAGTAGGACACTGGACCCATATACCAGAAGTGGTGGGTTTAAACCCAGCCCCAGCCAAAAACTGCAAAAAAAAAAAAAGTATAAAATGAGAATAAGTAACAGTATGTGCATCACAGTGTATCACAAGAATTAAGTGAGATGTTATATGTAAAGAGCTTGACACATAGTATACATGAAAAATATTAATTATCACTGGCATCACTACTGCTATCCAGCCTTATCGCCAACTATTCTTGCCCATAACCGGGTTGTAACAACCTACTGGCTCCTTCTCAGATATTCCCTCATCCTGTCAGATTTTCATGTTTCCTAGAATGACAATTACACTTTTCTAGTCCCCCTCACATTATATTTCCACATTTCATCTCAAACAAAATCTCCTCTATGAAGCCTTCTCCAGCTCTCACTGAACCTTCATTGAAAACAAGAAAAGAAGCACAATTTCGGTCTGTTCGCACCACGTCCCCTGGCCAGGCTGCAAACTCTTCTAGGAACATCACAAAGGCATCTCTCTCCCCAGTGCCCAGCACAGTGCCTCACAAAAAGTAGGAATTCCACAGTTATTTTCTCAATGATTCCAGGTTATTTAACCTTCTAAATCTCCATTTTTCATGTGTAAAATGGAAGTATTATCATATTTTACCTGAAAGATTAATGTGGAATACACTAGAAAATGTTATAAAAAGCATCTGGTACAGAAACAGCACTCATAATTATCAGGTTTACTGGGTGGGACATTTTAGATCCCCAAGAGACAAATACCTTAAGCTCCTATCAGGAGCTGGGTCTAATAGTATCTTAAAGCTGAATGAAGTAACAATGCCCTGGAAGGGAGGGTGGGGAAAGAAATTTAAGAAATGCAGTTAGTAGGAAGGATGATGAGATCACTTAGAATAAAACCACAGTAGATGCTTGAGAAGGAACGTGGCTAAAAGAGATGGAAAGGAAGTAGAATCCACAGTGACATTCAGCATCATACAGTTTCAATTCTAGCCAGCCCTAAGCTTAAATATAAAACATTTGTCTTGGGTGGCGCCTGTGGCTCAGTGAGTAGGGCGCCAGCCCCATATGCCGGAGGTGGCGGGTTCAAACCCAGCCCCGGCCAAAAATTGCAAAAAAAAAAAATCTGTCTTGTCCATATTTGCAACCCTAGAATAGTTAATGATGCTTAGGAAGAAGGGAGCCTTTCTCATCCCCAATTTCTTCATCTGTAAAACTGGCATAATAATACCTCTCGCAGGGTTATGGTAAAAATTAAACGAGGTAACAATGCCCTCAGATTATAGGTGCTTTCTTCTACCTCTATTCTTCTATCTATAAAGATCAAGTAGTTTGAGCTAACCTATTTACTCTCTTATTATTAACAGTTGACAAATTAGCAGTTGCATTAACTTTCTCTGAACTAAAGCTGAAAGTAGACACGAATATAGTAATTAAACACCCTGTAACTTTAGTTACTATAGAAAAGTAAGGTGTGCGAAGTAGACCTGTCTGAGAAGGCAAAAAATAAGTTTAAAGGATCTTACTCCCCATAAGGCAGTATAGTTCAGTACTGTATATGTCTAACTATATAGTACTCAAACATCTAATGGGCTCCTTAGCAACTTTCTAGTGATTATCACAAATATTCCCCAAACAATAAAATGGATAATAGCAGGAAAAACTATGCAAAAACTGAAATCTTGAGTAATAAAGCATGAGACATAAACACTGATTATTCTAGATTAATAAATACTACCAATGTCATCCAAAAATTTTTGGAAAAAGCTTTTCATTTTAAGAGTGATATCAAAATGCAGTGGCACATTATCCAATTATTCCAGAACTGCATTAGAAAAAGTGCAGCTTTACGATACTATTAGACCCAGTTGGTGATGTGGTTTGCTAAGTTATATTTTTATCAATGTAAACAATTCAAGCCTACATACAGTTTATAGGCCAATAATTCACTAAACTTATTAAAATTAATTTGCCTGATGTCAATTTTCATTTTTACACAGGCTATCTCACTGAACGCATTTAGCAAAATGCAATGAAATAAATAATGAATTGTTTCCTTTTTTGTATTCAACCTACAGAAGAAAGGTTTTTCAGTTGGTGTTGTCAAGCTTGATCTAAATCTGTTATCATTCCAGGCTAAATTTTAGTTTAGGTACTTAGTGTAAGAATTCTGACCCAAATTCATTTTTTAAAACCAGGCCCAACTTAATAGTTTTTAAAAAAATGAAATACATAATTGTGTAATTTAGTAGAAGAAGAATAGAATGATAAAAATCAGCTGATGTATGATCCATTTTCAGCTCTATTTAACTTGCGGGCCACTAAGGAAAAAGTCATTTCACTGCTTTAACCCCTTTTTTCCTCAATGTTAGGTATTATTGAGTGCTAAATTCTTGGATTTCTAAAGTAAACATCTTCCACAGTAACATCTTAATCTTAATAACATTTTAGTAATTCTAATAATTACTAGAATGACATTAATCAAATAAAGAATAAAGGATTTACTGCCAGGGAAACATACACAGTGAAATCTCATCTAGGAAAAAATTTTGTTTTAATTAGCTGGTCATGATGGTGCACACTTGCAATGCCAACAATTTGGAGGTTAAGGAAGGAGGATAACTTGAGCCCAGGAGTTGAAGGCTGCAGTGACTAATGATTGTGTTACTATACTCCAGCCTGGGTGACAAAGTGAGACCCTGTCTCCAAACATAAAATAAACAAGCAAGCAAAAAAGAAACACATAAGAATAAAGGATTCAAAGGCTGAGACCCCACACTAAAGGTAATCTTGACCTTAATCAATGGAAAACAAATAGCTATTTTAAAGAAAACCTATGGGGACAAAAAGCTAAAATGTAAGAACAAATAAAAATAACACCCCAGCAGCTGACGGTGTGGAATAAAAATAAAATCCTTACCTCCCCCTCCAAACCAACTGAACAGACCCCTCTTGGCCAAGGAGATACTACAGCAGTGGTTCTCAACCTTCCTAATGCTGGGGCCCTTTATACGGTTCCTGTGGGTCACGACTCACAGATTGAGAACCACTGCACTAGAGACACATTAAAAACTAAGTTTCCCAGGCATGATGAGATGTGAGGTTGTTCACACCTCAGTATAGCCCGTTCCTAACTATCACCAGACTTTTTTCCCCCAGGAGTTAAATAGAAAATAGCCTAGTAAAAATAAAGAATAGAAGACTCCCCACTAATTTCAACCAACTGCCTAATGCAACTGTACTCCCTTCCCTTTTCACAATTTTGACCTAACACTACATTCCTGATAATTGACCACTGACCACAGACTGGTCCTGACTGATTTACAGAGGATATGCCTTTGTGTCTTTTGCTTTACCTTTTGACATACAGAACCTAATTTTACTGCATTGTAATGTTAAGTCTCCATCACAAAGTAAACATGGGACATATGTAACATATGTTTGCTTAATACATATACATCTGACCCTTCTTCCTGAATACACATAGCTCCTGTTAAATATGTATATTTAGCCAAACCATTTAGCATAAAACTCCTGTCCCTGCCTTTTTCCAATGAAGTGCCTGCTTTCTGTCTCAACCAGAGGCTCCACTTCCCAGCCTGCAGGCTGCAAACCATCCTAAAAAATAAAAGTTCTCCCTTACAAATGTACAGATCTCATAATTTTAAGTTGACAACAGCAATTAATTTTTTTTTTTTTTTTTTTTAGAGAGAGAGTCTCACTTTGTTGCCCTTGGTAGAGTGCCGTGGCATCACAGGTCATAACAACCTCCAGCTCTTGGGCTTAGGTGATTCTCTTGACTCAGACTCCTGAGTAGCTGGGACTACAGGCGCCTGCCACAACACCCAGTTTTTGTTGCAGTTTGGCCAGAGCTGGGTTTGAACCCGCCACCCTCATGATTGAAACTGAAATTAAGGAGTGATCATGGTCTTCTGCTATAACATTTTGCTGATAACATTATCTGAAGGATTTGCTATCAACTTCTTATCTTTCACGTATGCCACTCTTAATGCTCAGTTCCATGAAGCATAAAATAGAACCTTTTGGAAATTAGAAAAGTTCAAATAATTGAATTTCAAAAAATCTAAGTCACTCATTCAAATATTTAATGGATTTCAAAATAAGCAAGATTTTAAGGTGAATAAAAGAATGGTTGTTTCCTTAGTCTTCTCTAAACATTATTTATTTAGAACCCTCAAAATCTTAGTAGAATAAAACAACAAATTTGGAATCTAATTTAAACATATATTTATAATAATCTGGGTAAGTGTCATAATTTTGCTGGCTATGGACAGAAAGCTAGTGACCACTGCTTTCTGCTAACTCAATGGTATCAACTCTTTCCATCAACCCACCATAAAGAAGTATAATATACAACCAAAGACAGCACTAGCAATACTAAGCTAAAAGCAATGACCCAAATGTGGCTACCTATGGAACAGGATAGTAAGCAAGTCAAATCAGGGGGAAGAGGGATGGGTAGAGTAGGAAAAAGGCATGCCTTTTCCCTGGCAACCAGAAAGAAAGGGTGCACAGCCAATTAATGAGCATCACCTATATACCTGGCATTGTGCAGAAATATGAGAGACACAAATGTAATAAAATACACATTTTTGTATTTCTCTCTCCAATGAAACAACATGCCCAGAAATTAAACATTTAGAGAACAAGTCAGGGTCAATTCAATTTGTGTCCCGAAAATAATAAATCCTCTCAGAATTCAGGGAGGGCAGAAAAGAACAAGAAAAAGAGATTAAGAGCTGAGAATTATACAAATTAAGATTCAGACTTGGAATTCTTGAATCCACCTCCATTTGAAGGAATTTCGATCCCAGGTCTACTAGTAACCACAAACATAACCCAACAGGTCACTTCCCTCAGTTTCTATTAGGTCGGTTTCCTTATCTGTCAAGCAAGGATGTTAGACTCAAAAGGAGTTTTAGGTCAGTCTCTGACCTGAAATGGACCTTAGAAGTTTGATGATTAAGGCTAAAATTCAGCTACAAAAACTGCATAAAGATTTAATATGGATGTATGGGACATTTGGGGATAATGCAGATTGGCTTAAGTTCAATGAAGTATTTGTGCTAGGGTGGATCTGGCAAAGTAAGAATGGACCAGATCATGAGGAACTCAATTAAAGAATTAAGACTTCCCTCTGTGACAGGCAATGTAACTTCTGTTAAAACTTTCAGATTAGGTTGAAACAGTATCATTGCCAAAGAATTGCAAAGTGTAATCAGCCACAAACTATAGCAGCACAATAACAAACTAAAGTAAAAAGATGTAGTAATTCAGCTTAGCTGTTGACCACCAGAAAATGCCAATATGCTGTCATAATCAGAGATGACAGTTTGATTTAGCAATGGAATTACATAGCTCACACTGAAAGGCAGTTTTCCTTTCAAGAACCGTCCTTAAAAATAGCAGCCACCTTCACTAACAGAAAGGCATGCAACAAACATTTTACATCAGCTTTTATTATAGTCACAAGCTGGGGAGAAGGAAAAAACTACACTAGATGTTAAAAATACTAAATAAGCCCCTGCACCTTTATTCCTATTCACTCAATTGAATGTTGTTTTAACAGAGGAGGGGAATTACAAATTATATTTACAACCTCACAATTGCATTTACCTAATCTACTGTATTGCTTTAGACTCCTTCTCCAAACTTAGAAAAGATGCATTTCTCAAGCAAAACATTAAGCAGTAATGCAACTGGTTATGCCTCCCTGGCTTTAATTTACCATACCTACAGTAGCAGAACAAAAGTGGCACAAGCTGGATTTGTGATCCCATCCAGTACAGACTGCCATCTGCTGCACATACACAGGATGTCTCCTATGTAAGAGTCAACCTCAGTGTCTTAGGGACCTTCATAAGAACACCTCCTCTTTCTGGAAAGCTGCTTGTTCCCATATTCACCTAACAAATATGCGCCTCCAATCAATATCTACTTACAGGAGAATCCCTATTCATGGGGTTTGAAATACCAATACTTTCCTAATAGACAAAAGTAAATTTTATAAGGGAAGATTTATAACATAATAAGAGAGTCAGAATATCTGAGGTAGATGGGTATCCTAAAATTGTTAGGTATTACCTGTATAACCTTGGCCAAGTCTTTCCCTTTTCTGGGCTCAATACTTTTCAAATTGAGTGTCTTGTGAGGACTCTTAGAATATCAGATGGAGACATCTGTAGACTGGATGGCTTCAGAGCAAGCATAGAAAAATAAAAAATCTGTTTACATATTTTAAATAATCATGTTCAACTTTTTTGAAAATCTTACAATTCTAAATTTACAAGTCACATTCCCATGAAAACACTTCTGCCCTTCAGAAATAACACTTCATTTTAATTGTGCCTTCAGTTACAAATTCGGCACATCACTTTTACCCACCCTAGAATAGCACAGAGAACACTTTCATGAAGCATTCCCACAAGGAAGACTCTCACAGCCTGACAAATTTGCATAGTGGAAAGTATACATGGCACAAATTAAAAAATGCTAAATGAATACCACACCCAGTCTTAATAAAAACAAACTGTGTAACGTCAGATGTCTTATAAAAACACAGAGTAAAAGACAACTTGGGATGTCTTTAAATAGTTTAGGGGAAGAAGAGATGCAAACAGATTTTGCAGTGGCCTTATGTTTTTAAGAGAACAAAATACGTAACTGGAGACTAAGAAACATGCAAATTAAATTGAACTATGGAAAAGCTCAGCTCTTGTCCGAAAGCTTCAGCAAAGCAATATGCCAGCATGCCAAATATGAAGAAGTACAATTTTCTCACAAGAATGAGGACAGGGTTTGTATCCATGACTAATAATAATACTATCTTGCGTTTGCAGAGCATTAGTTCTTTTCATAGCTCTTGCAGACACAGTTTTATCCTGAACTGGTCTTGGAGTATCCTCTCTGAATAGCTCCTGTTCAATTTCCTTTTAAGAACTATATAAACAAGGCAGGTGGTGTGTTTGTTGAGGGCTGAAGGTACTAGTTTCTCCTATCAGGCTGTCTGCAGTGATCCTCTTATTACCACACTGTATAACTTAGCCCTAGGAAATAAAACCTACACTCTTTCTCTCAGAGTTGGCCAAAGACCAACACATGTGGGATATAGGTCTAGGACAGGAATGGGAAACTCCTTGTTAGGTCAAGAACTCCATGCCAACTTGATCTCTTCCAACTGAAAAATAATCTCTCTTTCTCTCTTACACACACACACACACACACACACGCACGCAAGCACGCACATCTTCAAGGCTGTTCGAATAGAAACCCCTTTCATTGCCAGCTAATTGTAACCAAATCTCTGCCTCTGAACACAACTTGCCATATTCGCTTCTCCTGTGCCTGCTGCCCACCCTGCGCGCTTTGGGCACACGTGAACAACCTTATGAACCAACCCTCCAAAGAACCACTGAAAGGACCTTTAAGGACCCGAGGGCATGTATGGAGCTTGCCTCCTGAAGCAATGCAGCATCTACCTCGAGGGAACTGGCCACACACAACGCAGGAAGTCACACGGGGGATAAAGTTTGATTTTCCTTCTTGCCCGTTCCCCGAGGGCCAAGGGAAGCGAGGAAGCGACCCCGCTGGGGATGTGGGGTTGCTCTCCGGGGACAGTTCCCAACAGCATGGCACTGCCACTCTCCTGACACATACAAGGCAGCCGCGGCAACTCAAGACACCCCAACCTGCCTGAAGGAGGAAGGAAAGGGGACAACTTGCACCGGGCTCAGTTCGGAGCACCGGGGCAGAGCTGGTAAGAAAGAAGGAGGGAGAAACCGAGATTGGGGGCGGGTCAGGGAGAGATTCAAGTCCCGTCCCTTCCCCGCCCTGGTGTCCCCGGTCCTGCGGGAACATCCCCGCCGTCGCCCCTCCTCCTCCTCTCGGCTTCCTCCCGCCTGCCCTTCCTTCCTGGTCGCCGTCGCAGGCGCCTGAAGGGCACGGCCGCTCCTCGGTGCCTGGCAACCTCGGGAGCGGCCGGGAGTTGAGGTAACTCGCCCGCTGCCCGGGCGGCCTGCCCGCCGGCAGCTCCCGCACACCAGCGCCGCCCCGCCCTCCCGGAGCCGCCAGGCGCGCTCGCTCACCGTCCGGTGGTGGTGCTGCTGCGGGTGTCGGCTGACGCCCAGCCCGGGAAAGCAGCCGACAGTCAGCGCTCCGCAGCCGCCGCCCCGGGAAGACAGGAGCAGCAGCAGCGATCTACCTGCGGCGGCCGCCATCTCTCAACTGGAAACGGCGCCGACCCAGGCAGCGCAGCGGACGGCCGAGGCGGAGCTAAGAGCCGCCACTCACCGACGCCGGGCCAACTGCCGTCCTTGACTGAGTTGATGAGGCGGGGCTTCCTGCAAGGCCCAATCGGCAGGCGGGAGAACCACATTGGCGGCTGCCTGTCTCTTCCAGAGTTACCTATTAGGGACCTAGTCAATTACGGGCAAATTCTAGGGAAACGGCAATTGGCACCCAAGCCCCTCAAAATAGCAGCAGTAGAGATGGCATGCTCAATTCAGCTAATCTTCACCAAAGTTAGAGCTACCATAGAGTAACTGGGGAAACAGGTATTTGCTCAAAGCTTTGTTCTAAGTTGAGTTCTAAGTGAGTGTTCTAAGTTGGCAAAATAGACATCAAATTAATAACCATTAACTAGGTATACTGTAACTCTCAACGACACTCCCAGAGTTATCATTCATAACTGATAGTATTTGGGTATGCTGATTAACCCTACATCGTGGAATGACTGTAATGTGTAACAGAATATAGGAGGGGTAGAATGATTATAATATCAAAGTCCCAGAGTGAGTACATCCCATCGTAGTGAATTAACAGACCTATATATATTTCAAGTACCCAAATCATTTTTACAGCACCTTTATATTGATATCCTTACACTCTTCAGAAGTAGCACGTGCTATTTTCTTACCATATATGACCTTGCATGCATTTATTAAACTACAGAAACAGAAGGGGTTAACATAATAAAAATCATGTAAAGGCTATTTTAATGAAGTTTCATATTTCTGCTAAAATAACGATTAGAATTTATAATAACGTTATATTAGAATTATACTTTGGAATAACTTTTTTTTTTTTGAGACAGAGTCTCACTCTGCCACGCTGGGTAGAGTGCTGACGGATCATAGCTCACAGCAAGCTCAAACTCTTGGACTCAACAGATCCTCTTGCCTCAGCCTTCCAAGTAGCTGGGTCTACAGGCGCCTGCCACAACATCCAGCTAGTTTTTTTCTATTTTTAGTACAGACCAGTCTCTTGCTTACTCAGACTGGTCTCAAACTCCTGAGCTCAGGATATCCACCCATCTTTGCTTGCCAGAGCGCTAGGATTAGAGGCATGAGCCATGGTCCCTAACCTGGAATAACAAACAAGCTCATACCTGGGGCTCATTAAATACTATGTAAGAAAGAGTGTTTGGGGTTCCCAAATTTCCTTAAAAAGAGAATTTCTTTTCTATGTGTTTATTAGTATGAGCTGATTAATTGTCACATTTCTTTTTAAAATCTGGAGCAGAAAAACAGTTTGTAAAAAAAATACAAGTAGTATCGTAAATTTTGGAAAACATATTTGTAGTTTAGCCTTAGGTGATAAATCTTTTTAAAACCCACAAAAATACAGAGAAAATTTTATCACTTGTTCTAATAATATTCTTTAAAGTTTGACTGAAATGGTATTTTCTTGTTCAAGAATAGCTACATAATGAAATGGAAGTTTTGGTTTGCTTATCCTTATGCCCATCCACCCCAGAACAGTGAGATGATTGGCTTCTCCAGGTGAGAAATATAGCAGTTGGCCAAAAAACATGCTTGCCCAACAAGTGCAACCTGAGAGCTCACGAATGAGGCCCCATTCAACAGCTGCACACAGTAATCCCTGTAGTCAGAAATCTGTGACATTCCTGGAGCAACTTCACTTACAATCATTTTCCACTCATCTATATTTATCCCAAGTCCATTTTATGTATTTACTCGTGCTATGCCATCTTCCTTTCTCTCTTGCCCCTTCACACCTTACTAAGATCACCATAGATTTTGAGCTTTGTTTTTATTTTCTTTACCTTTGCCAAATCTGATTATGAATCATGATTGTTCCTTCCATCTCAACACCTTATACTTTGAGAAATTTCATTGGAATTGTCTTTCCCCTATTTCTCCAGGTATGAAAATTATACATGCATCCTGCTATACTAATATTTAGTCCTATGGATTTGCAAAAGAGCCACAGTAGTTTTCCTTTAAGTTCACAAACCTGAAACTGGAAGGATTATCAAAGATTTCTTCCTACCTATTTACCAAACTGTGCTGTCTTTTATCTACTAGGATGAAACCACAGATGCACCAGAGTAGGCTGTGTAGGACCCACCAACTAAACTGGGTTCTAATAATTTAGGGCTAACAATTAAGCCAACCAAATGTCAGTTATCTTCTTACAGAGAAAACCTTGTCCACAATTGCAAATCGCATACCTCATATGAGCTGGTTGGCCAAGCCCCATGAGGAGAAAGTATAGACAGAAAGTCATCTAAAAAAATGGACATAGTCAGTGGTGCCTGTGGCTCAGTGGATAGGGCACCGGCCCCATATACCAGAGGTGGCGGGTTCAAACCCGGCCCCAGCAAAAACAAAGTGGACATATGAGCCCTGGCACAGTGGCTCATGCCTATAATCTTAGCACTCTGGAAGGCCAAGGCAGGTGGATTGCTTGAGCTCACAAGTTTGAAACCAGCCTGAGCAAAACACAAGACCCTGTCTCTACTAAAAATAGAAAAACTGAGGCAAGAGGATTGGTTGAGCCCAAACTGGAAGTTGCTGCGAGCTATGATGCCATGGCACTCTATCCAGGGCAACAGCTCTGTCTCAAGAAAAAAGAAAAAGACATGTGGAAGGGGAATTAATTCATTGAACACCTGCCATGTGCTGACAATTGTACTGATTACTCTAGAGATTTATAAAAGATGATAAAGCAACCAAGAAAAAAAAATTTTTAAAGATTGTAACTCTTATGGGTAAGAAGTTGAAGAAAACCTCAATGTCTTCCAATAGGGAATTGGTTAAATAAACTAGACACTAACCTTATACATGTAACAGAATATTACTCAACCATTTAAAAAAATCAAATTATTTAGCTAGTTGCAGTGGCTCATGCCTATAATCCCAGAACTCTGGGAGACTGAGGCAGGAGGATCACTTGAGGCCAGAAGTTGAAGAACAGCTGGGAAACATAATGAAACACTCCCCCCATCTCTACAAAAATTTTAAAAATTATCCAGGTGTGGTGGTACATGCCTGCAGCTTGTACAGGCTGAGGCAGGAAAATCACTTGAGTCACAGGAATGTGACGGTGCAGTGAGCTATAATCAGTCTACTGCATTCCAGCTTGGGTGAGAAGGTCTCTCTAAACAAATAAATAAAATTATTTTATCTATACCTTTTAAAAAGCAGTAATACAGATTATACAATGTAAATGATCCTTCTAAAAATAACATATGTATATAATTTAGATTTAAAAAATTTCTGGAAAACGAAACAAAAACATATTATACCTGAGAAGTTTTAAGGCGTAGATATCCTTTTGAATAGTTTGTTCCTGCCTGCATATTATTTTATAATTATGAAAACATGATCACTAAAACCTACATTGCTGCGGCACCAATTATTTTCTGCACCAACCCTTAAAACCGGGTTGATCTTTTTTTAAGGTAAAGCTAATCAGAACAGGTTTCCTGGAGCATGAAACCTTAACTAGGTTCCCTGCTAAAATGTACACTGACGTCAGCTCCTCAGTATGATTCAAATCAATGGAGTATTTGCCTAAATACTCCAGAATAGCTAGGGTAAGAGATGCATGCAGCTCATTGACATGAACAAGAAAGCATGAAAGAAATCTGCTCAGAGGTCCAGGGGCTGTGAATTAGTCAAGTGAAATCAGCAGTTCTTAAAGATCGGGTAAAAGTATGTGAAGAAGGAGGCCAAAAGGAAAAGTTTAGCCTTCAAATATCCTGAACCACAGAACCTGGATCTGTTTCCTGGCTATTTTTGCTTCACCCTTTTTCCAGATGTCATTATTCTCATTTTTCTACACCCACCCATCTTCAGTCATCTCTCCATCACTACCACTCTCTTTCCCATGAATTCTGAGTTTCTATGATCTTTTCTGTCCTTTTTCTGTCAGCTTAAATGACTCATAAATATTTCTAGTCAGTGTAGAACGGCTCAACTGTTCTTAAGCCCCACTACATATCTTTTCCTATCCATATCTAACTTGATACACATATACTTTTTTTTCCTTCCTCATTTTTATTTCTCTTTTCTTTCCCCAACACTCCCATTTCCCCTACTCTACAATGGACTGCAACCCCACCCTAAGCCAGAGATATATTTACACACTCCCTATAAAAATGTTTGTGCAGCAGGAGGCTCACATCCTAGTCTCCAAAGAATGACTGACTCCATATTTATTTTATAATTTAGTAACCCTATAATCTAACCTCAATCTGCAGTTTTTTTTCTAATGAGAGCAGACTGCCAGGAAAACACTGAGTTGAGAAGGGCAGAGCTTGTTCAAGTAGGAATGTCTTTGTCTGTGTTTCTCAAGATCTGGGAGGTTGGCAGCAAACTCAAAAGCTGTCCTTTTTGTGTTAGATGGGCTTGTGGCCTTTGTATTTACCAGATTCTTGGATCTAAGCAGTCTTTTGTCTCCATCTGAAGTAATTCGAAGGCGCAGGATGTGAATTTTACACTCAAATAAGCCACTCCTCCTAAATTAGGAATTCAGCTCATCCATTCTAGAGTATTCAAAAGATCATATGAACTTTCTGACAAGGCTGAACTACAACAAAATCCCAAACTGGTAAAGTGGCTCCTTGCTTTCAGCAATCTTCTCCCCAGATATATAATGTCCATACACTGAATGTGCCTTGAAACTTCAATCTTCAACTCTTTGCTCCTACCGCCCCCATAGCCACCTGTCCTCCTCTTCTTTTAAACACCAAGTCAGTTTCCTCTGAGAGTAAAGGTCCAGATAAAATTAAACTCTCCCTCTTGTGCACTCTCCTAATTCATTGTTTGGCTTTCTATCATAGTATCTGGGTCTGGGTCTGACCTGATCTGATTGTGAGATCTGTCACACACCTTGGTTATCAGGCCCATTTAATCAGGCTATTTTGGCTGGCTGGGCCATAGTCCCCTTCTCTCACCATTCCGTGTGTATTATGTTAAAACTATTTATGTTTCTGTCTTTCTCATACAGAGCTCTTCCAGGGTAGAGTTCCAATCTGGCAAATTAATTGAAACTAACTCTAAATGTCAATTACTCCTTAGATCACCTTTTTTTTTTTAAGAGAGAGTCTCACTCTGCCCCACCCCCATCTCCCGTACAGTGCTGTGGTGTCACAACTCACAGCAACCTCCTGCTCTTGGGCTTAGGTGATTCTCTTGCCTCAGCCTCCCGAGTAGCTTGGACTATAGGCACCTGCCACAACGCCCAGCTATCTCTTTTGTTGCACAGTTAGGCAGGGGTCGGGTTCTAACTCGCCTCCCTTGGTATATGGGGCCAACGCCCCATTCACTGAACCACAGGTGCTGCCCCTAGATCACCTTTTTCCAGCAAGATTTACATTTATAGGCTTAGCGCTTGTGGCTCAACGGGCTAAGGCACCAGCCACGTACACCTGAGCTGGTAGGTTCAAATCCAGCCCTGGCCCGCCAAACAACAATGACAGATGCAACCAAAAAGTGGCCGGGCATTGTAGCTGGTGCCTGTAGTCCCAGCTACTTGGGAGGCAGAGGCAAGAGACTCGCTTGAGCCCAGGAATTGGAGGTTACTGTGAGCTGTGATGCCACGGCACTCTATCCAGGGTGATAGCTTGAGGCTCTGTCTCAAAAAAAAAAAAAAATTACATTTATAGCTGGTTACAATGCTGGTATCTAAAAGAATTTCACAAAATATAGCAAATCAAAAGTTATTTGGTGGGCAGTGCCTGTGGCTCATTGAGTAGGGCGCTAGCCCCATATATTGAAGGTAGTGGGTTCAAACCCAGCCTCGGCCAAACTGCAAAACAGAAAAATAGACGGGCGTTGTGGCGGGCGCCTGTAGTCCCAGCTACTCAAGAGGCTGAGGCGAGAGAATTGCCTAAGCCCAGGAGTTGGAGGTTGCTGTGAGCTGTGTGACACCATGGCACTCTACCAAAAAAAAAGTTATTTGGGGGTGAGATAGTCCTTTAAACATCTTCAAAAATTCACCAAATACTTAGCCATATTTAGTCTGCCTACATCAAGGTCAGCTACATCTTTATTTTATGCTGGATTTTGCCCAAATTTCAACTTCTCTGAAACTAATTTACTGTTAAAATGTTATGCTCATTCTCAGTTATGATATAATATATACAGCCTTCATCAATACTTGTTTACACAGGAAGGCTATTTGGTTGCAGTTGGTGGGAAGCAGGGGGTGTAGGAAACCGTGGGTGGGAAATTGGTCATTGCCTGTTAACAACAGGTGCGAAAACTGCCCTTTAAATTTAGCCATTGTACTTGGCATCTTGTCACTTATGGCAACTGCTGCTGATTTGGAAAGGATCAAGGAAAAGATGACAGAAAGGGTCACATCTATTAAAAGACAAAGAGAAAAAAGTTTTGTTTTGTTTTGTTTGATACAAAGCTAGTCTAGGGAATGAAAAACAGTATGAGACTTGGAAAGTGTAATGACAGCTTATAAGAATGAAAAGGGGAAGGAAATTATTCAAAGAGATAATAATTATTAACGAATTCCATTCCAACTGCCAAAGTTGGGAGCAAAATCACCTAAAAATTTGGGGTGAAAGTTCAGAAAATGCTTTCAATTAATTCAGAGTTGGGATAAAAATAGAGGACAAAACCTGGATTGGTATTCATTTATTTAGTCAGTCATTCACTCAGTCAAGAAAAATATATTGAATAGTAGATGCCATACAATATATACTGGGAGAAATTTTCCAAAATTTATATTCCCTATATTGTGTATTTCTTTTTTTGAAATAGACATTTAACCATTCTAACCCTAACCTTAATATGGAATTGCTTCTTCCCATAACTTTGCAGGACAACATTTATATATCACTTAAAAGAATGAAAGATCCCTTGAGTAATCTCAGAGCATTAACATAACAAATTTGAAACATAACTACCAATGGTGTAATCACCCCACTCAACATTACTGAGAAGATATGAAGAAATTCTAGTTTCTTGCTGTCATTTGTAGTAGGGTATAATTTTATTTAAATACTTTTGAACTATTTCTCTTCCTAGGGCAGTGGTTCTCAACCTTCCTAATGCCACGACCCTTTAACACAGTTCCTTATGTTGTGGTGACCTCCAACCATAAAATTATTTTCGTTGCTACTTCATAACTGTAATTTTGCTACTGTTATGAATCATAGTGTAAATATCTGATATGTAGGAGACACCCAGAGGGGTGACCCACAGGTTGAGAACTGCTGTCCTAGGGTATAAACTAAATTTCAGTCTTGGAGAATTAGAAGACATTGTATTATTTTCTTCATGCCTTGCTTTGCTAAGATATATATATTAGGTTGAAATGGGGCCCTTTGGGTTATCCACCCGGGGGATAACTCAATTTATAACCTTGTTAAAATTTAAGCAGGGTTTATAGCAGTTATAAACATTACTACTTTAAGGCCCTGAAACAGTTAGGCCTACTATCTATTTAATCAAAACACATTGTTTATTATGAAGAAGAGAAAATTTTCCCCATGAGATTATTAACCCAAGAAATTACGTGAAAATATCCTAAATCAGAATTCTAAGTTAATTTGGAAATACCATTGTGATTACTTCCCATACTATACAACTAACATAAGAAGATTTGAGAAAGAGTATAAAGATTTTTTTGAAATTGGCCTTTGCTGCTTTCTGATCTGTTTTGTGTTTTGGAAAGAAAAAAATATGTAAAATAGACAAATAACTTCTTGTTTGTCAATATGGGTCCTTTTCCCAGAAATAGTACTGGGACATGAATGAATCTTATTGAATCAAATTTTACATATAAGCTAATAGTAAGCAGACCGATTTTGAAAAGTAAAACCCTAGTTAGTCATTTCTGGAATGTAACTCTTAGGATGGAATTCTCAATCTTTGTTCCATCTTGGCAGATAAACTTTCAAACTTTCAACATAGGCTCACCACAAACAATAGTTCACAAAATACATCTGAATATGACAGACTTGGGCTTTATACACAATTCCAAGGGTGTTAGCTACATTGTGCCCAAACATCTCCTCATTAAAAGCATCTGAAATATTTGTTAAATTTAATAAAAGAATTCCCTGTGATTACAGTATGGTCATCCTGGAGTTCCAAGAAATTCATCCATTATTTAAACAAGTAATGTGATTTGGTTGAGTTACTGCAGCTGACAAAATAAAAGCTTTAGTGTGACAGAGCTACCATGTAATAAAAGATAAGGAAAGCAGGAGAGCATCTAACCCAAATTTGAGGGTCTGGAAAGGAATCTCCAGGGAAGCAACATTGGTGAGATCTGAAAAATTAGTAGGAGCAAATGACAGGGAGAGTAGTGGAATGTGATATCAGAGAGGCAACAAAAGGAGGTTATAGAAGATCTTATAAATCAAATTAAGAAATTTGAATTTTACCCAAAGAATAAATGAAAATTTTGAAGGGCTTTACAAATGGGACAGATAAGACTGGAGACTGGAAAGACTAAGACAAGGAAACAAATTAGGAGATCTAGGCAAGAAATGCCTATAGTAGGGGTTATTGTACTGGCCGTGGGAAAGGAAAGAATAATTTGAAAGGTATTATATATAAATCGAATCAAAAGGTGTTGGTCATTATAGTGATTATAGCTAACAAAAATATTCTTGAAAAATATCAAGAAAGTACTTTTTTTTTTTTTTTTTGAGATAGGGTCTCAAGCTGTCACCTTGGGTAGAATGCCGTGGTGTCATAGCTCACAGCAACCTCAAACTCTTGGGCTTAAGTGATTCTCATGCCTCAGCCTCTTGAGTAGCTGGGACTACAGGTGCCCACCACAATGCCCAGCTATTTTTTGTTGCAGTTATCATTGTTGTTTAGCTGGCCTGGGCCAGGTTTGAACCCACTAGCCTCGGTATATGTGGCTGGCACTGTAGCCACTGTGCTACAAGGGCAGAGCCAAGAAAGTAGATGTTAAAAAAAGGTATTGGTGACTCACAGGATATGGGGTAAGGGGATGAAAGAAAGTAACATATTAAGGAAGATTTCTAGGAATCTTGTTTGAGCAACTGGGTAGCTACTGATGCCATATACTGAAAAAGAAAATACAGGAAAGATTTGTTGAGGGATGGGAATGAGTTCTTTTTTTTGGAACATTGTATGTCAGATGCCTTGAGGCATCCAAGCAACAACCCTCATTAGACAGATATTTGAGGCTTAGGCTCTGAAGGACATCTGGGCTATAGAAATAGATGTGGGAGTCATTAGCATATAGATGACACTACCCAGGATGAGTATGCATTAGAAAATAAGATCTAAGAAATTAATTTCCATATAATGCATTTTATACATAATATGTGCTTAATAAATATTTGATTTAGGTAAATGAATGAATAAAAACATGAATCTTAATGAAATCTAGAAGGCACTGTTAACATTTGCACAAGACTTTTCTAGGTAATGATATTCACTGCCCTCAGATAGTTAATAGACATGGGTTGTTTTCAAAATATTCTAGAATCCTGGAGAACTGTTAAAATCTATCTGCAAGATTCTGATTTTACTACAATGATGATATGTGTAAAGTTCCCAAGCTAACTTTTAGTATTCAGAAAGAAGCAAGCTGACATACCTGGCCCAGTTCCTGGGATATAATTAGCTCCAAAAACATGTGCTTGGGAGGCTGAGGCAGGAGGATTGCTTAAGGGTAAGAGTGTGAGACTCTGGGCAACATAGTTAGACTGTCTCTAAAACATAGTTAGACTCTGCCTCTAAAAACAAAAACAAATGTGCTGAAAGAGATTTGTGGAATAAATGAATACATGCATGAACAAAAAATGTGTTCTTGACTTCTGACAATAGAGAAATTTACAGGGCCTCCATTATACTACACTTGTTTGTTGAAGAACTATAACACAATAAAAATAACATAGTAATTTGGTCTCTATTGCCATTTAACCGAAGGAGGTATATTCTGAAATAGGAAGGCTTCTTGGGCATATGCACAGAGAGCTGGAGCCATAGAGCCTACAAAGACCTCATGTCCAAAATGTACAAAGAGCTTTTACAAATCAACAAGAAAAAGGTAGCAATCCAACAGAAAAATGGGCAAAAGACTTGAACTGATACTTCACAAAAGAGGTTATCCAAACAACCAGTAAACAGACGGAATGGTGCTTCCTTACGCTTCAAAAAAATACAAACTAAAAATCGCAATGCAATAGCACTTTAAGCCCATCAGATCTGTTGAAATTAAAAAGATAAAAAATACCAAGTTTTGGCAAGAACGTTTCAAGGGGGAATATAAGTTTGTACAACACTATCAGTTATAATATTGTCAGGAAACAGAAATCACACTGACTATTTGAACAGAGAATTTTATATAAAGAGTGGTTAATAAGCGCCCTCTCTCTGAGTTTCCAAGTTTGAATAATTCCAAGTTAGTCTTTTTCTTTTCTCAGCCCTAGGGGTTGCAGCTGCTTCCAGCGATTGTTACCTCATGATTCATTAGAGTTTTCTTTTTACCCTTTCAGTTACATAGTTAACATCTATGTAACCATTTAACAATTGTTAATATTAAATTATCTCTTTTGAAGTAACTAGTATGGCTTTTGTATCCTGATAGATATAGAATTAGTACTGAGAGTGATCCAGGAAACAGATCTGATCAAGTCTTTGAGCTTGAGGGCAGTGCTGAGCTCCTTCTCAAGATACTTATGCTAGTAATCCAGGGCATGTAGTATATTAGCATTTAATCTAGTCATCACCTATGGGCCAACATGATTCATTGCCTACTGAGGAACGTGTCTTGGCTGTTGCATTTTATCAATATGGCAGGAATGATGATTCCTAGTACTGTCCTATGGCCTGGGGCCTTGACATCTAAAAATGTAAATTTCCAAGTTACTATGAGTGGATGTGTGCCAAGAGATTTAAGATTTAAACTATGAGCTAGGCACAGTGACTCATGCCTGTAATCCTAGCACTCTGGGAGGCTGAGGTGGGTGGATTGTTTGAGCTCAGGAGTTAGAGACCTACCTGAGCAAAAAGTGAGACCTTCATCTCTAAAAATAGCCAGTGGAGGCAAGAGGATCATTTGAGCCCAAAGAGTTTGAGGTTGTTGTGAGCTACGATGCCACAGCCTTCTACCAAGGGTGATAAGAGTGACTCTGTCTCCAAAAAAATAAAGAAAAAAATTTTAATTAGTAACTCTTGTATCCAGGTAGCCAACATTGACCTTCCCACACAGTATAAGAGTAGGTCAGATTTGGAGATCTTTTGAGGGAACTACTTTGTGTACCTGGGAGAGATCATTGAGCTATTAAATTCAAAACAGGCCAAATTTTGAAAATAAAAAGTTCCTATTACAAGCCTAAAAAGGTAGATTAAAGATGGAGATTAAAAAAACACTTTGGGAATAATCTAGTCCTATTCTCTGCTTGGATCATAAAAGTTTTAAGGAGACCATGAGAAGTGAATGACTTGACCAGGATCAAGAATTAATTTAGTAGCAGACCTAGGATGAACAATGCCATTACCAAGTACTGAGGACTTACCAGGTGTCAGACACCATGCTGACTGCTTATTTAATCTTATTAACATTACAAAGTAGGTATTAGTATTCCTCTTTTACAAATAGGGAAATTGAGGTGAAATATTAAAAATTGTCAGACTCAGGAATGAAGGACCCCAGCACCTATATTCTTTTTTATTTTTGCAGTTTTTGGCCAGGGCTGAGTTTGAACCTGCTACCTCCAGCATACAGGGCCAGTGCCCTACTCTGAGCCACAGGCACCACCCTGCATCTATATTCTTAACCATAAACGTAATCTGCCTCTCTGGAAGTCAATACTCTCAATATGCAGTCCAATATAATGCTAAAGCTATAATTTAGCATTGCTTTTATTTCTCCTAGGCCATTTGGTTTGTAAAAGGAAACATAGAAGATGAGGGCTGAAAAAGATTCGAAAGTTTCTCTAATTCAGTCTTTCCATCCACAGTGAAGCTATTGAGGTCTAAGCACATAACTGACTTTTCCAAGGCCACAAAGCTATTTAGTAGTGAAAAGTTGAACTCTAATCCAAGTCTCCTAACTCTCAAAGCAGTTTTTCTTTTCATTAAACCATAAAATCTACCCCTTCTACATAATCTTCTTTCAGAGTAGGTAGTATAGGGTCCAAAGTTCTTGTTGACTCTTTAAGTGCTGATACGGCACAGAAAGGATTCATTTCTGGCCTATAATTCAATGCCACCTCTACTTTCACACATTAGCAGGCAGGTACTAAGTGGTGTGCTGAAAAGTCCTGTTTCCAAACTGCTTTCCTACATTAGCTTTGCCTTGATACCTCCAATTCTCACAGTGTTTGCTCCTTTGGGTTCAACATTGGAAACCTCTGTTAAAATGCTAATGGATAGTGTAACTAAAGAAAGGTCTTGTCAATACCTTAGCTGAAATTTACTTATGCAATTAGCTCTTGTCTGCTGGAAGAGTCCTATAGGGGTGGGACTCTGGAGGGATTAGGATTTTCATGGCAGAATAAAATGATATAGAATGACCTGATAGATCTGAGATAGGTTAGAATGGAATTACAGTGAGGGGGCATGGCCATGTAAAAGTCTCTGAGCACCTGGGGAAGGTGGAAAGAAACCAAAAGGAAGGAGGTGGAGCAGAAACAGGGGTAGAGAATGGAGCACCTTTGAGCAAATTAGAAAAAGAGGCACCTTCTGCACGTCTTGGAAAATGGAGCACAGACTTGATTTCTGTTCTACTGGTTCCCTTGCACAGCAGGTCCTAGAATAATGTTGGTTCATACAGTGATGTTTTGTTAGAAAGTCGATAAGAATAAAGACAATCAATTCCTGACTGGGGGAGTTTGCAAGTTCTCCCCATGTCTATGTGACTTTTTCCTGGAAACTCTGGTTTCCTTCAACATCCCAAAGATGTGCATGTTCAGTTAACTGACGTGTCTTTGTTGTCTGTGTGCGTGTGTGTGTGTGTGTGAGAGAGAGAGAGAGAGAGAGAGAAAGAATGTCCTGCAACACAATGGCATCCTGTCCAGGGCTGGTTCCTGCCTGGCACCCTCAATGGCCAGGATAGGCTCTGGCCAACAGAGACCCTGAACTGGAATAAATAGGTTGGGAAATGAATGAATACAAATTATTGTAAAATAAAAAATTTGTAAAGTAGATGAAATACAAATGCACGCTAATAAACACTGAGGTACAAAATAGCTTAGCAAGCCTGGTATATTTGTTAATGTTTTTGAATTGCATAGTGGGAGGAGGTGGGTTTTTGTGTTGCAAACATTTACTCCTTGGTTTAACCCCCCACCACTATGACTGCCATTTCTCCCTGATTCACTGAAAATTGGATAAATCATTATTTATCTTCTTTCCTCAGTGAATTTATTGCTCACATTTATTTCAATGTTTAATATTAGAAATGTTTTGGGTTATTTGTTTAAAAGGTTGGTGATGGTTTTGTGACCAGAAATATGCTGTAGTAATTTAACTTTTGTTCATATCAATCAGCCTATGGTAAAATTGGTTTCAAAACATGTCAATTTGCCTAAAGTCACAGTTTCTAAGAATCTATTGACAACATTAAATAAGATTAGACAATCAGACTTGTTTCAAGCACACACACCATAATGTCACTAAGGGACGATCCTACCTGTCACCCCTGCTGTTGCTACTCTTTTGTCAATATAGCCATAGAAAATGAGAAGTGGGGCTCAGTGCCCATGGCTCAGTGGTTAGGGCACCGGCCACATGCACAGGAGCCGGTGGGGTCAAACCCGGCCAGGACCTGCTAAACAATGTCAACTGCAATAAGAAAATAGCCGGGCATTGTGGCAGGCATCTGTAGTCCCAGCTACTAGGGAGGCTGAGGCAAGAGAATCAATTAAGCCCAAGAATTAGAGGCTGCTGTGAGCTGTGACACCATGGCACTCTACCCAGGGCGATATATTGAGACTCTGTATCAAAAAAAAAAAAAAAAAAAAAGAAAGAAAGAAAGAAAGACAAGAAAAAGAAAAAGAAAAGAGAAGTGGCCCGGGTGCAGTGGCTCACTCCTATAATCCTAGTACTCTGTGAAGCCATGGCAGGAGGATTGCTTGAGCTCAGGAGTTTGAGACCAGCCAGAGAAAAAAGCAAGACCCCATCTCTACTAAAAATAGAAAGTTATTTTTTTATTTTCTAGAGCTAGGTATCATGGTGGGTGCCTGTAGTCACAAGCTACTTGGGAGGCTGAGGCAGGAGGATTGCTTGAGCCCAGAAGTTTGAGAATGCTGTGAGCTGTGATGCCACAACACTCTAACCTGGGGCAACAAAGTGAGACTCTGTCTCAAAAAAACAAAGAAAAGAAAAGAAAAGAAAAAAGAGAAGTGACCAAATATTCAGTGCCTAGCTGCAGCTCTTGTTAGATTTACTGAGCCCCTACTAATTGTCACTACAGAATACTCAGTGACTTGTATATTATTATCCCAATTTTACAAATGAGAAAAATAATGATCCCAAGAGCTTAAGTAATTTCCTTAAGGTACCTAACTAAGAAAGAGGCTAAGTATTGTGTGCTGAGTGGAGTCACATTGAGGTTTTCAGATTTATACCTGTCTTGTCTCACTACTATGCCCCTTCACAGAAAACTGCTGCCTAGAGTGTATGTAGGTGCACATTATGCCAACCTTACTACACTACATTGACCTTCAATGGTCTAATTTATCACAGGTAAGCTGTTGGCGTCACATTTGTAAGTGGGCCATCTGGCAGGCAGCATATGGAAACAGACCCTTCAACAAGGTCATAAGAAGGTTAATTGAGTCTAGATTTAAAAGTATTTTTCTAAAATCTGAAAGAAAGAGTTACTGATAATATTGAGTACTAGCTCTTAGAGAGGTTTTGTCCCTGCTTAATTCTTTATAATAGCTTATTTAATTCTCACGATATCCCTGTGAGGAAAATACTACATAGCCCTCACTTTTCTAATGAGAAAAATGTGGCATTGAGAAGTAACTTGCTAAAGATCTCCTGGCTGGCAAGTAGTATGGCCAAGATATGGAGCCAGGATATCTGACACTGAATCCACACACTGAATAGTCACGCTTCCCTACTACTTCCTCTGATATGGAACACTTCTGGACCTAATGAGTATCTCAGAGTAAATCCTGTAGAACCAGAAACTATTAGCTTAAAAGCCATCACTTTGAGCCCCTAATGGGGTATTTTCAAGATAAATATAGAGGCTCAGCACCCATAGCTCAGTGAGTAGGGCGCTGGCCACATATACCCAGGCTGGCGGGTTTGAGCCTGGCCCAGGCCTGCTAAAAAGAATGATAACTGCAATCAAAAATAGCTGGGCATTGTGGGGCATGCAAGTAGTCGCAGCTACTTAGGAGGCCGAAGTAAGAGAATTGCTTAAGCCCAAGAGTTTGGGGTTGCTGTGAGTTGTGATGCCATGGCACTCTACTGAGGGCGACATAGTAAGACTCTGTCTCAAAAAAAAAAAAAAATGATAGAGAAAAAAAGGAGGCTAAGCATTGTGGCTCACACCTGTAATCCTAGCACTCTGGGAGGTTGATCTGAGGTGGAAGAATCACTTGAGGTCAGGAGTTCAAGACTAGCCTTAGCCAGACAGATACACCCCATCTATATATAAAAAAAAAAAAAGAAAGAAATATTAGCCAGGTGTGCCTGTAGTCCCAGCTACTTGGGAGGCTGAGGCAGGAGGATCATTTGAGCACAGGAATTAAAGGTTGCAGTAGACTAGGCTGATGCCACTGCACTCTATCCCAGGCAACAGAATGAGACCTTGTCTCAAAAAATAAAAAAGAAAAGAATAAAAAAGAAGAAAGAGATTTTGTGTTTGTAAAAATAATTTCTTTGATATATTGTTTTGTATGGTAAGAGTCAGTGTACTAGGTGATCAGCACTTTTGGGGTAAATACCAAGTTTTTGACTTTTTCTGCTTCCTTCACTCCCTTAACCATTATTATTTTTTTTTCCGTATTCAGCATTTCAATTTAATTTTCTACTGGACAAATTTACATATCTCCCTCACCCCTTCCTTTAAGTTAGTGTGACAATTCTCCATAATAAACTACTTAAAGAGAAGCTGTGTTCAAGAATGAAATGAAATAGCCAAAAAACCCCAAACAAACAAACAACAAGAACAAAAAACCCTACTGCTTTAAAAAAAAAAAAAACCAATACTTTCACCCATTTTATACTCAAACAAAACCACACAATATTTGCATGATCTGAGTTTTCAGTGTTTCTTGGGGCTGGCTTTCCTCACCATTCAATGGCAGAGCTTCGGTCAGCGACTGTTTTTCAAGCTGGATGGCACAGGCTCACTCAGCTTCACATTTCCAGAGGCCCTGGATAGAAGATTCTAAGGTCTAGAAATTCCAAATTGTCATGGCTCCATCAATGGCAGTAGTGTAAATTTTGCTACAATCTTGCTGGTCCACCTCATAAATAGACACTTGACTGATGCTATTCTGGTGCAGCGTCTCCAGGGCTGTATTGTGGTCCTCGTTAGCTGCCCTCTTGTCAGTGTGGCAGAAACGTTCCATGGTTGCGCTGGATGTTCTGTTTTGGAACTTCTAACTTGGACATAAAGATCAAGCAGCCACCGTCATCGTATTTAAAGAGCACTGGGCAACAGTCATGGCCAGCAGCCACAACGCTATTCTCTGAGACAAATGACACACTGAGGAGTGGTAGGAACTCTGTTTTCAGAGTTGAGACCTGTACGCTTTTTGAAGCATCAGCAACAGACAGGGTGCTGTCATGACTGACCCAGGCCAGGTGGCTCCCACTGGCGGAGAAGCTGACCCCATGGGCCCAGCTTGCTGTGCCACTGCCCCCAAACTCTGACATCAGCTCACCAAAAGGCATCTTGCTGCCCGGGGTGTACTGGCTGGCTTTTCATCCACTTCTTTAATACAGGCAGAAAACGCTCTGCCTTTGAAGTCACATGATCCTGCTGCCAGCAGAACATTGTTGGGAACCGGATCCAAGCTGAGGACCGTGGAGCGAATCGGCTTTTTAATGTGTTTGCTTACCCACCAGTCGTTTTCAGACTGGAAGTAACAAACGGAAATGAGTCGTGCTCCACTTCCCATAGCAAATTTGTTCTCAAGGGGGACCACTTCACAAAAGTGGCTGGGCGACTAATTCTCAGGATCGCCAGGGTTGGCTTCCAGACACCATCCTTCCGACTCCAGACATAGGCATTGCGGTCTGCCCCACAAGAGACGCGGTCGCTTTTGGGAGCCCAGTCAATACCTGCGATGTGTCCGTTGTGCTCCTCAAGTTCATGAGCTTTTATCCACTGGCTTCGTTTGTCTTATAGATGTGCACTTCGATTATTGGGGCTAAGGGCAATTTGAGTACAATCCCTGTTCCGGGCATGACACGTGATTGGCTCCAGTTAAAACTAATGCAGGGACATTATTCTTAGAGTTTTTAAGCAATAGAAAGCTGGGGGGTGGGGGGAGGTTGCACTGGATCGGAGCGGAGAATTCGCCGACTCTGGTCGGTTGACGTGAACAGGCTCCGCGGGCGCGGGCAGAGGACCGAGGCCCAGAAGGAGAGCCTTTAACCATTGTTAAATAGATGATATTGAGCCTTTACAGTGATGAAGAATACTCAATTTTTTGTTTGTTTGTTTTTTGGAGGCAGAATGTCGTGGCATCATAGCTCACAGCAACCTCAAACTCATGGGCTGAAGCAATCTTCTTGTCTCAGTCTCCTGAGTAGCTGGAGCTATAGATGCCTGCCACAATGCCTGGCTAGTTTTGATTTTTTTCCCTATTTTTCAGTAGAGACAGGGTCTTGCTCTTGCTCAAGCTGATCTTGACCTCCTGAGCTCAAGCAATCCACTGGCCTCGGCTTCCCAGAGTGCTAGGATCACAGGAGTGAGGCAGCATACTTAGCCAACATTCAAATACTTATTGAATGATTGGTTGGACAAGGCGGAAGCTTTTCCTGAAGTCCTCTAGATTGAAATTAATCATTAAAATTAATGATTTTTGTAAGGTCATCATGAAATTGCTAGATAATATTCCCCTAGGTAAGGGCTGGATTAGAGTTTATGTTTAGTGTAACAAATTGTGAATTATTTGGTAGGCAGAAAATTTTCAGTATCATAACCTTTCTAGGGGGTAAGTAAATTGAAAATAATAATTGTTTTTTCTTTTAAAATTTTAAAAGCTCTCTTTACTGAGAGCAATAGGTTACACTAACATCAGAAATTTACAGCTCAAGTTAATTCAGCAGTGCCCCTCCACCTGTTTTAGAAAGTATAGTAAATCCTTTATTTATAGCATGTCAACTCATTCAAAGTTCTAATTTTAGGACTCTGCCTGCAACTACCATATTCAACTTAGAATACCCTGGGTAAACCCCAAACAAACAGGCAAATGATACTCAGACACTTTTGAAGAAATGCATTTCTACCTTATTGAAACAAAAACGTTTATAATCTGATCACTAATGTCTATACATTACTAAAGAAAAATATGATGAAAAATATAGGAATGGGCTCAGCGCCTGTGGCTCAATGGGCTAAGGCGCCAGCCACATACACCTGAGCTGGCGGGTTCGAATCCAGCCCGGACCTGCCAAACAACAATGCTGCAACCAAAAATGGTCGGGTGTTGTGGTGGGTGCCTGTAGTCCCAGCTACTTGGGAGGCAGAGGCAGGAGACTCGCTTAAGTCCAGGAGTTGGAGGTTGTTGTCAGCTGTGATGCCACAGCACTCTACCCAGGGTGACAGCTTGAGGCTCTGTCTCAAAAAAAAAAAAAAAAAGAAAGAAAGAAAGAAAAATATAGGAATGCAAAATAAGTATTCCTGCATTCTATTTCTTGAAAAGCCATCATGGGGCCCGCCCTCTAACCATTGAACTACCGGCGCCCAACCTCAAAAAGCCATCAAATGTCCTCAAGTTATCTAGAAATTGCCTGAAAGTAAAAACCAAAATATTGCTATAGCCTTTTATGAAAGGATAATAGAAAAGGTATTGAAAGTGGTTTTGGAGACCTAGATTCTAAATCCAAATCTTCTCCAATGCAATTTGTATGACCCTGGGCAAATTACTCAACTTCTGCTTAGCAATTTCTAAAATGAAAATACTCAAATCTCTAGGTTGTAAAGGTTAAAAGTAGAAAAAAGAAAAAGGTAATGTACTTAAAGCTATCTGGCATCCCATAAAAAGTCAGTTTAATTAAAACCGGGAATATTATGCTAAAGATATTTCTTCATCTTCTAATTTATTTAAAAACTAAGGAAAGAATTATGAAGGAATGAGATCTTTGTTGGTATGGCCCCTGCCTGTCTGGAGTTCTGATTTATATGAAAAGTTTCACTGCTGAGGAAGTCTAAGTAAATTTCATATCTTTTATATCCCCTTTAGCAGAGCAAAATGCCCATGACCTTTAAAATACATATGTCTGAGAAGGGTACCAAGTGTCAGCTATATAATTTATCTAGCTATTTTGCATCTGTTATCTTTTTCAATTTTGGTGAAAAGCCTCTTGGTTTCTGAATTAAGACTGGTCTCATCCATTAACATTGAGAGGTAAAGCAACAGATGTCTTAAATGTAGGACAAAGAATGCCTCCCCCTTCTTCTCTTCTATTTTCTCTTTTCCTCCCCTACCCTGTTCTCAGAGCCTGAAATGGACCACATTACCTTTCAGACTGACACAATGGACTAGCCAACCCACTGAAAAACTGAGCTCTCCAGTCTGCTGTTTCACGCTGTCTTTAAGCAAAGAGATAATTGTTTTTAACTTGTAATGTCTTTTTTTCCTCTGACTCCTAATGAGCTTCAGTGAACCAAGATCCTTCTATATCATACAAGTAAATACTGAAATAGAAGAGACAGCAATGTCCCCAAAGAATTTCAACTTGAGACTTTTCCCCCCGGGTAAACCAAAAAGGGGGGGCATTATTCTGCTTATCTCTAGTGAAAAATTAACTGGACTAAATGCTGGTTAGCTTCTTACAGCATTACCTCGACACTTTTTGATAAAGTTCAGTCATTTAGTCTCGCAGCTTAACGGCAGAATCAGTGAACAGGAGTTAGACACTTGGACTCTATTTTCAGTTCTAGCTCTGGCTCATTACCATTACTCTGCCCTGATTATCCTCTATTATTGCTTGGGATCTCAAGTATGTTAACAAAGCAGAATAATCTGGAAAAAATGCCCTGCCAGCTTACAATAGGAAGCAATAGTTTTATTTCTGCAATTGAAGCACTGTTGTGGTTGCAGGTAAGAAATTGTCTAATTTGGTACCTCAGTTTCTTTACCTATGAAAAGGGGATAAATAATTTTCTCCCCTCCCACCCCCCAGTTCCCTCACAGAAATTCAGTAATAATCAGAGAAATGGTATCAATGCTACAAAAGATTTTTTATTTTTATTTTATTTATTTATTTTTTTGAGACAGAGCCTCAAGCTGTCACCCTGGATAGAGTTCTGTGGTATCACAGCTCACGGCAACCTCCAACTCCTGGGCTCAAGCGAGTCTCCTGCCTCTGCCTCCCAAGTAGCTGGGACTACAGGCGCCTGCCACAACGCCCGGCCATTTTTTGGTTGCAGCCATCATTGTTGTTTGGCGGGC
>CAUYON010072235.1:0-14763 GCA_963573935.1 Arctocebus calabarensis | reverse complement strand
GATTCTTGTATGCAGCAGATATCTGGCCTGAGTTTTTGTATCCAGTCAGCCAACCTATGCCTCTTTAGAGGACAATTTAAACCATTCACATTAATTGAAAGTAATGATAAATCTTTAGAAAGTCCAGTGGACATTTTTAGTGCTTTCATCACAGTGGAAGATGAAATTTGATAAATAGTTTCTGGGTGAGTTTACTTTTGTGATGGAGGTTTACGCTGGTCGTTGTGGAGGATAGGTCTGAGAATGTCCTGGAGAGCAGGCTTCATTATAGCAAATTTCTTCTGCATGTGGATGTTGTTGAAGTATTTAATTTCTCCATCGTAAATGAAACTTAGTTTAGCTGGATACAAGATCCTGGGTTGAAAGTTATTTTGTTTTAGGAGATTAAAAGCTGATGCCCATTCTCTTCTAGCTTGAAAGATTTGATCAGAGAGATCTGCAGTTATTCTAACATTCTTCCCCTTGTAGGTAATGGATTTCTTACATCTGACTGCTTTTATAATTTTCTCCTTCATATTAACTTTCGTGAACTGAATTCTGGAGGATGTCTTATTTGGTTTGGGTCATACTGGGGTTCTGAAACTGTCTGCTATCTGAATTTCAGAATCTCTTGGCATGTCTGGAAAGTTCTCTTTCATAATCTCATAAAGAAGAGACTCTGTGCCTTGTGATGCCACTTCATCATTTGTAGATATCCCTGTAAGGCAAATATTGGTTTTCTTCGAGCTATCCCAGAGCTGTCTGAGAGAATGATCCATTTTTGCCTTCTATTTCTCTTCCTCTTTGGAAGTTTGGGAGTGTTTGAAAGCTCTGTATTCCATCTCAGAAATCCTTTCTTCTGCTTGGTCCATTCTGTTACTGAGGGATTCTACTGTATTTCTCAGATCTTTGAGGGCTACAGCTTCTTGTCTCAATGTGTCAAAATCTTTGGTCATTTTGTCTTTGAATTTGTTCAATTCTTGAGACATCTTTTGGGTCATCATTTGGATTACTGCCTGAAACTAATTCCATCTTTTCCTCCATTCCACTGATCTTATTTGCTATCCAGACTCTGAATTCGATTTCTGACATCTCAGCCATTTGCTTATGCAAGGGATCTTGTGTTGCATCTACCTTGTCGTTCCTTGGGGGAGTTTATCTACTCTGATTATTCATATTGCCAGAGTTTTCCTGTTGATTCCACCTCATGATTATTTTTCACTATTGCTTATGACTGTCCTCAGAGTTGGGGAGGTGTCTCTCCCAGATCAGACCCCAGCAGGATCACTCTCTTGTTGCTGTATCTTTGTAGAGAGTGACCCTGTGTAGCTCCTCTGGGACTGCCCCACCCAAGGAGTTCTGGCTGTGGGAGCAGCTCCAGAGTGTGGTACGCCCAGATCAAACAGCAGGGCATGGGATGGGGCACCTGGTGGCCTTGGCAAAGGGAGCCTGTGCCTCCAGCAGTCTCTGGCTGGGCAGGGCTCTGGATGGAGGGCGACAGGCCTGGGGCATGGATCAGAGCCAGGGTTCATGCTCTGAGGACAGTCGTACCTCCCAGCGGGTGGTAGGCTGAGGCCGGGCAGGGCACAGATCAGCATTGGTTGGGAGTCTTGGCAGACTTCCTGGCCTCTGCTGGTGGCGGGCCAAGGCCCAGCAGGTTGCCAATCAGGGTCACATGGGATTCCTGGCAGAGTGGAGTTCCTGGCCACTGTGGGCAGCAGACCTGGGGCACGAATTGAAGCCGGGCAGGGTCCCAGCAGATGGCATGCCAAGGCTGGGTGGGGCACAGATTGGTGCTGTTTGGGAGTCCCGGTGGACTTCCTGGCCACTGCTGGTGGCATCCCAAGGCCCAGAGGGGGTGCTGGTGGAGTTCCTGGCCACTGCTGGCGGTGGGCCAAGGCCCAGAGGTGTGCCAATCAGGGCCGGTGGGGGTCCCGGAAGAGTTCCTGGCCTGGAGGCTGGTGGGGTCTCAGTGGGGCCCCGGAAACTCTTCCCTGGAGGGCCACCTGGTCCAGCAGGTAGGGAAGGTGGGTGCTGCTCACATCCTCCTCCCTCAGTTTCAGCAGAGGTCAGGCTTCTGTTGCATCAGGTAAGGGGGGAAGGATGTCTTGGAAGTTCAGAATGGCAGAAAACTTTAGTTCAGCTTTTCTGCCTGAAGCTTGGTTTCTTGAAGTCGCTGCTTGCCTCAGAGGTGACCTGCAGTTGTCACTTCTCTCTCTCTTGGTTAGGCTCCCACTCTTCAACTGAATTGGGCAGTTTCTGGAGGTTATCTTTCCCTTTGCACAGGAGCCTCTGTCGGAAGCTGCTTCTAGTCAGCCATCTTGCCCCTCCCACCAAATATAAACAATTTTTAAGTAAAGTAAATTAATTCAGCAATACCTGACCCACTCCATAATAACACAGAGTGGTCAATTTAGGACAGAATTTTTACTCTTTTTTTTGCATTTTTTTAATATTTTTATTAAAATTTTTACTTATTTAATAGGACCTACAAATTATACTCCAGGCCCTCAAGACACAAATACTCAGGCCTTATAACAATACTTTTAGTCCATTTCTGTCAAGCTCATATAAAACTACTTTTCCACTTTCCTTAGAGTTCAGTGTTTCAGTGACAAAAGGGTTTTGAGATAAAAATATCAGTTTCTCTAGGTATTCTGATTTAAACATGGTGTGAATACATAAAAGATTTGTACTTTCCTGAGTCTTAGAACAGATCAATGATTTTACACTCAGAAACCTTACAATTTCAAATGTGATGTAAACTGGAGCCACTCAAAATGGCTGGCAGAAGGACCAGAGATGTTTCATCATGTGCTACTGAACTAAGAATGTCTAAAAATTAAGAATAAGTGCTAATAAACATTTATAGCAACTGGACAAAGTAACTTGTGTCTACTGAATCCAATAATGGCATTTGGAATTGATTTTTGTATACCTTTGTTTTTTCATTTCATTTTTATAGTGGTTCATTTTTATTGTGCTTTGTAAAGGTAGTACTCCATAATAGATTGAAAATAAAGAAAACCAGTGCTTCCTGGAGATAATTTGAGATAATTCAGCACTGTCTACGCCCTCTTTTACTTCTCACCTATTCTCATGTGAAGTCTGATGATGAGTAATAAATGTCAATTTGCTGGACACGGTGGCTCAGGCTTGTAATCCTAGGCTCTGGGAGGCCAAGCAGGTGGATTGCTTGAGGTCAGGAGTTCTAGAACAGCCTGAGGAAGACTGAGACCTTATCTCTCTAAAAATAGAAAAATTAGCCAGGTATTGTGGTGAGTGCCTATAGTCCCAGCTACCTGGGCGGCTGAGGCAGGAGCATTGCTTGAACCTAGGAGTTTGAGGTTGCTGTGAGCTAGACTGATGCTCTAGCCTAGCCAACAGAGTGAGTGTCTGCCTCCAAAAAGATGTAATAAAATAAATAAATGTCAATTTTCACAATTACCTGTCCTATAAAATAATTTTATGCTCTGTGATAGTTTTCTAAGTTTTATAAAACAAAAACTTAGCAGCTTAAAACAATATGCTCTGTGATAGTTTTCTAAGTTTTATAAAACAAAAACTTAGCAGCTTAAAACAATACTCATTGATTAGCCGATCAGTTTTTAGGTCAGAAAACTGGCTTGGTATAGCTGGGTTTTCTGCAAGAGGTAGCATACAGACAAACTCAAGATATTGGGTGGCCTGAGTTCTTGTCTGGAGGTTTTAGGGAAAAAAAGAAAAAGTTCACTCCTGAGCTTATTCTTATTGTTAGTAGGATTTAATTTTTTGCAGTGATAGGTACCCCCTATTTCCTTGCTGGCTGTCAGCCAGCTCTTAGCTCTGAACTGCCCACAATTTTCTGCCATTTGGTCACCTATATTCTCCTAACAGTGCATCAAACATTTCTCTTGTTTCAAGCCTCTGACTTCCTCATCTGGTCCAGACAGGGAAAAGGACCCTCGTGGTTGGGTTTGGTGCATAGGATAATCCCTTCATCTTGAAGTCTGCTCTGGCATATAACATCACTTAATCATGGAGTAAAATCCATCATATTCACAGGCTAAAGGACTACAGACGCCTAGTAGACCCCGAGGAGTTGAGGCAGGGGGAATCTCTGCAGCCATCTTAGAATTCTGCCCACCACGTGCTCTGTTCAACTCCATATCTGAATTTAGCCATTGTTTTCCTTGAATTCTAGCCAACAAAGACTCTTTACTATTAAATAACATTCTTTACATAAATCTATCCCATATTTGGAGGGAGTGTGTCTTTGTGTAAAATTGGTAAAAATTGTTTAATTTCAATGACAAAATGATATTCATGAAAACCCCATTTTAAAAAAATAGTAACTTGCACCTGTGTACTATATATTGTGGATGTTTAATTTCAATGTCTCAGATTTCACAAGAAGTGAGTAAAATGAAATTAGTTTCTTTAAAAATTCATTTTTGTACATTATAGATATTCTTTTTTGGTTTCCCATTCAGAGTTATTTCAAAGGAGTGCCTTTAGTTTCTGCTAACTTACTGTAGATCCATCTTTCTACAACATAAACTAAAGACCGTGTGATAAAGCATTCCAGTTGGAAATATAAACAGACACATTATAGATAACAAGTAATGCTTTTCTCTCCTGTGAATACAATTTATGTCACTTAAAAGCTGGAATCAAAGGAAACCTATTTTCAGAGGTATTTAGAGTTGGAAGATGTAACAAGCAATAACAAAACTAGCTAATTAAATAAAATACTATTCATGGTCTCTGTTAGCATTTTAGGGTTAAGATGAAACAAGATGGAAAAAGTGTATGATCCCTTGATAAGTATAACTTGCAACAAGTTGGCAAACTGGTAGGAATTAAAAGCCAAAAATAGCAGTTTTGCCTTGTAATTTTTTTTTTGCTTTATAGCTCCACATCCCAGCTTGCATTACTCATTTTGTAAAATAAAGAGAAAACTATATTTTTAAAAAAATTATTTCAAATAAATTACTCCACCAAATTGACCAGTTTAAAGAAAATATTCCACAGGCTGATGGCATTTTGAAGTTCTGTATGAGAAAAAGAGAACCAAATATTTTTTGACACTGAGAATAACAAAGTCAAAAATAAAGTAATAATTGCACTCATTGCAACCTTAACCTCTGTTTAGTATCGTGGCTATTTTAATTAAGCTGTAAATACCTAAGGTAGTACCTTGTTTCTCAATTCTAGTTTAATTTAACTAACATTTCCATTCCTTTTTCACATTGATGTTTTTATACAGAATCATCTTAAAGTAATTCAATAAGGTACTTCAAGAACTATACAGTGCCCGGCAAAAAATAAATAGCTGATTGTAGAATATTGTGAGTGTTAAAGATTGTGCTTCACTGAGGAAAAAGACAGGTGTGTACGGTCATAGAGCAAAATGGAGCCAAATTTTTTATTTAATAGGTTCAGATTACTGATGCTTGACTGGCGTCTGGATCATGAGGCTTTCTTCAAAAATCAAAGATTTGTGCAGTCATTTGTTTGGCTACTGGTTCCTTATTCCGACTACAGACTGCCTCCCTGCACATTTGCTTGTGTTTCCAGAAATTTGAACAGGCCTTTGGCCACTGGATGAGCCAAGCACTGGCCAATACTCAGCAGTCCTGAGTGTGCTCATGTTCTGATAATCTCCTGCTTATCCTGTTGGTGGAAGAAGCATCTTCCGCCCTGAATTGTATGAAATGGCCAAACATACGTCACTTAACATTGGACTGATGAGACTGACAAGAGTTTGGTAGGCACACACACTCACAGCCTAATGAAGGAACAGACAAGGGCCCGCAGGGGCTACACTTGGGAACAAACTCAAGAGTCAGGGGCTGTGAGCCACAGGCTGAGTGACACCATGAGGTCAAGGTGCCCCTGGCTCCTGCGGGAGCCATCTCACAGACCTGCAGGGAATCAAAACCTGTTGGGTTGAGAACTGGGTAGGATGTAGCTGGTCTGGACAATAAAGGAATTTGCCACATGGGGAGGCTTTTCCGCTTGATAGGAGGCATATCTGGTCAGGGCAGAGAACTCATGGTTAGAGTGTCAGGGCCTTGTGAGGTTCAAACATGCCCTGCTAACGCTTGAGATGTTAGGTCTTCCGATACAACTTACATTTAAAAAGGCTTGGAACACATCAAGACCCCATGCCAGCCCTGTCCTGGTAAGGAACAACCCTATTCACTAGCCACTGCAAATTTTCTCTGCAAATAATATCCACAACATTAATTCCAGAACCTTATCTTAAAATTGCAAGAGGAAGGAAATTCTTTAACACCTCCCTGCCTACAACTTTATCCCATTCCCTGACCATGCATCTTATCATATTTATTCACATATTTATCTTTCTCACTTTTTCTTTCTTTGCTCAGGGGCAAGACCAGCTTACTCCAGGAGGTGACCTGGTGCATGTCAAACTGCTCCCTGCTCACTTCCCTCTTGGCCCAGAGACTATGGTTTCTATGATGGGCTGTTTCTGTTTTTTTCCAGAAAAGTACTATTGAAGTTTTATTTACATGAAATGATTCATTTCCACCTTTTTGTCCCTCTCTCCGGTAGCTTAGAAAATGCCAAAAAACTCAAAGTACCTCATGCTGCTGCTGAATCATCTTTAGATGTTCTTGGAGTACGACCCTGAGTTCACAAATGTGCCTATCACAGGAAGAGCTGCCCCTTCACCCCAGCAGATCCTATTCTCAGTCCTTCTCTACACTTGACTATGACAGATGGAGAGTGTATGTGAGGGAGAGAGAGAAAGAAAAAGGGAAAGGGACACAGAGAGAGAGAAATAAAGAGAGCAAAAGAGAAATTTGCAAAATTTTAAGCAGATTCCAGGAAGCAGTGCCATCAATAACATGTGTCACTCTTAATGACATTAGGAGCCAAATTCTAGACTTCACGGCCAACCACCAGGGGAAGTTTTTGCCGGTATAGTCACTACATAAACTCCCACTTGGTCTTTTTGGTACCCCCTGCCCAGCAGGCATCCTGTAAATTTTCTTGACTCTATTTCACAAGATTTCTGAACCTGCACGTCCTCTCTGTGCAGTCAGTGCCAGCGAGGCTGAGGTCACAGCAACACTCACTGCTGGAGTTTTGAGGAAGGTGATGGGAAGCAGCTGTTTTGTGCTTGGTTACTGAAAATCACCTGCTGCCTTAGGGAGGCTAAAACCAGCCGCTCCAGACTAATTCAGCCTTTCTGCTTTTGAACTGTTCTTAGTTAACCACCCATCTATTCCAAAACTATTCACAGAGTATCAACTACAGGCCGGGCCTTCCTACCACCACTGCTTTGGTTCTACTGGATCTGCTAGCAGAAAGAGAAAAGAATGATGGAAACACAGGTGCACTAAAACCATCCCATTTCTGTAGCCAGTTCAAGTACTGGATAAAATGGAAAATAAAGTGTAAAAGGTATGAAATAATTTCTTAAATAGAAACATTTTTTGGAGTAAGTAGTTTTCTTTAGGGTGCTGTTTAAATCAACGCCAGATCTAATGGATTCAGAGTTGTCAAATTTACCTAAAAATATAGAAATCAATCTTGTCAGTTCACTTTGATCAGATAATAATACCTATTAAATAAAATGTATAGGAGATCATTGGTCAAGACCGAGCTCTTGCACTAGGCCCAGCGCCCCAAACCACTCATGCTGAAGCCCCACATCACCAACCCAAAACTGAGTTGTTTATCTCACTTCCCAAGGAATTAGGAGACAGAGAGAAATAACAGCCAAATCTTTAAACAGACCAGTTTTAGCTTCCATGATAAGTAAATCCCTTCTACTTTACCTTTTATAAGAAAAATAACTTTGCAACAACCAATTGGCTTTTTGTTCTTTTTTTCTTCTTTCTTCAGCTCTTTTTTGTCTATAAAGTCAAACTCCTTTGCTCAGCTCATTAAAACAACAATTTTATTTTATAGAATGAGGTGTTGCCTGATTCTGAAATCCCAAATAAAAGCCAATTAAGATCCTTAAACTACGTCTGTCATAATTTTGTCTTTTAACATACCTAACACTGTGAATGTCATCTCTAAACACTCACAAGTATTGTTTTGCTTTTCTAAGAATTTTATTTACCTAAGATTGGCATTGATTTTCCAAGTGCATGGATTAGATTTTTGTCTCTAGTAAATGTAATTATTTTAAAAATTACATGCATGTCAGCAAACTAGTAAATCTCAAATGAAATTGAAGGGTAAATTTTTCCTAAAATGATAAGAAATAAATAGCAACTAATAGTAATCCCATATTTTTTTTAAAAATGGTGTCCTCCTGAGGTTGAAAGAAAATTAAGGATCATTTTCTTCTTCTGAGCCATATATTCATAAAGGACCAACCACGTATTTGGTGTAATCAATCACCCTATTGAAAATCCTCAGTCATTTTCAACTGTTAACCTTAGAAATAAAAATCAGAGCTAGCAAACTACTAAATCCTGTTAGAAAAAAAGTGGAGAGGAAAAAAGCGTGGAGTGTATATAGTGAGTTGAAAAAGCAAAAGACTTTTGTTTAATACTTTTTGTGATCTATGTAAGAAAAGACCTTTTGATTGGGTGGTGCCTGTGGCTTAGTAAGTAAGGCACCAGCCCCATATACCAAGGGTGGTGGGTTCAAAACCAGCCCCAGCCAAACCGCAACAAAAAATAGCCGGGCATTGTGGTGGGCACCTGTAGTCCCAACTCCTCGGGAAGTTGAGGCAAGAGAATAGCCTAAGCCCAAGAGCTGGAGGTTGTTGTGAGCTGTGATGCCACAGCACTCTACCAAGTGTGACAAAGTGAGACTCTGTCTCAGAAAGAAAGAAAAAAAGAAAGAAAGAAAGAAAGAAAGAAAGAAAGAAAGAAAGAAAGAAAGAAAGAAAGAAAGAAAGAAAGAAAGAAAGAACCTCTTGAAAAAAACTAGAAAGTTTATTATTGGTGTGACCATGTGTGAAACACACTAAATATTCCAGATGGCCCTGAGATCAATAAGAAAAGCAATGGGCCTGAGCATCTCAATTTTCAATGGGGGGGGTGAGGTCATAAAGTTACAAAAATTTAATTTAAATAAAACACACACCCCAAAGCATTAATCTTTTCAAACCTATAAAAGATTCTTTGTGTGTTTATTTTTTTAACAAACAGAGAGCACGGGTTTTTATGTTAAGTGAGGATATTAAACCATTGTTCAGGCCGAGGAAACCAGTAGAAAGATTGTTTTCATTCTTAGTATCAGTGCCACATTGGAAAAATTACAGAGAAAGTAGAAATCATCTCTACCATTTGGATATGGCCTTTTCCTCTATTTGATAACTCAGAGGAGTAATAAAAATTATAGCTGATTTGCCACCCTCTAAATAAGACCTTTGGCTAAACAACACCTTGTCAGACTTCTGAGACCCTGAGCAGAGAACTCAATCAAGCTGCCTGGATTTCTGACCTAAAGAAATGTGAGCTAATAAATGGGTTTTGTTTGAAGCTGCTAAATTTGTAGCAATTTGATATACAACAATAAAAAAAACATTAGGTACAGGAAGTGATCAAACACTGATTCCCTGCTTCTAAATGAAATTCTGAATTGATCAACCAGAGTCCTGCCTCATACCTGCCCCAACTCACTCTCAACACTAGGACTAGGGTCCCAACTTCCTTTCCATTTGTCCCATTCTCTCCTTGCCACACCTATCTTCTGGGAGGCATGATGCTGTTTTCTAGTGATGACTTGGGCTCCATCCTCTGTGATGTTGAATGTCTATCCTGACACTGCATCCTTGGACCCACCTGATACAAAGCTTTTCCTGGTCCGGTGCTGGACGCTACAGCCTTGAAGCTGCAGACACCTCCCTCTAGATTTGCCCCAACATAGAAGCAGGACCTGTGTAAATTCTAACATAATTTATTTGTCTTGTTTCATCACAGAAGGCTGCTTTTATAAAGAAAAAAGATCAGGTATGAAAAGCATTTCAGAAGAAAATCAGCCAGATTTGAAACTGACAGGATTTGGAGAGTTAAGAAAAACAGCCAGCTGTGTGGCGCCCAGGAGGTACAAAGAATGGGGAGGGCATCATCAGAAGTGGTGGGACCCTAAGAGAAGCTGGTTTTCAGGGACAAGAAGATGAGACCAATTCTATCATGCTGAATCCAAGCCTAGAAGATCCTCCTTGGAAGCCCAGCAACCTGCGGCTAGGGATTCTGTCAATCTTCTTCACCTGCATGTGCCAGCTGCACTTTAAATGCTCATTAAATGTTATTCAGTAAATTAATAAAGATGTGAAGTATTCACTTAGCAATTTTAAGTACTCAGTTGACATTAGGAGGAAAAAGTGGGGAGGTTGTATCTCTGAGAGAAGCCACAAATTAACATTGAAGAAGAAACTTCACAGTATGCTCAAAAGAGATGAAAACTTAATGCAAACTGAGTCTTAGATGGTATGACAGACTGATTGTTAATTTAGGGGAAGAGATAATGGGATTGAGGTTATAGATTTATAGATTTCTTAAAGGTCCTCTTCTATTTGTGATACACTTAAATGACTGCAAATGGAATCAAACGTTGTCTGGCTTTTGACATAAAATATCTCCCCCTCAAAAAATATTTATGAGGAAAGGAGGGTTCAGAATAATTGTAGAAAAATTAATAGTTGTTAAAACTTGGCAACAGATGCATAGAGATTTTTATTTCTACTTTTGTATTTGTTTAAAAATTGTCATAATGAAAGTTCAAATTTAAAAAAGGAGGAAAAAAGGAAGACCTGAAAAAAATTAATAGCTGCAGCTAGTTGTCAGTTATTTTTCAGTAGCATCCTTCATTGAACTACAAATCCACTACAGTTTTTTGGACTGAAGTGATTTGCATCTGTGTCTGACTTTGGAGAGTTTTCATTCTTCTATTCATTAAATGTTTATGACATGGTGGCCCTATGTGAAGCTCTATACTAGGGTTGGGTTGGCATAAGTAAGAGGTAAACATATTCTATGGGAAACTAATAATGAGGTGTTATTTTATCATACAATATAATTATCTTGCAATTCAACATGAGATCAGGCTTAATGAATAGCTGTAAAATATGCAACCTTCTTTACTTCTAATGTCCTGAAAACAAGGATTCACCATTATTTGTCACTGTTTAAAGCAAGGAATCTGATCATTCTGAGTCTGCCAGGGGAAGGCAGTTTTAAAAAAAGAGACCACCTGCTTCAGATGGGGAACTGGGAGGGGGACAATGCCCACCCAGTCAGAAAAGGCCCAAGTCATCCCCAAGCACCACCCTGAACCAGTCCTGTAACAACAACCCCAACAGAGAAGTTAATCTCTTTAATGAAAAACAGATATGTTTCTTACTTCTACCTATTAAAGTTCTGGTCTTAAACATTTCCTGCCTCCTAAGTACTCTGCTCAGCTAAGGGGAGGCAAAGACCTAGGAATCTGTAATGTCTGCAAGTACAGTTAAGGTGAAGCACAGCAGATAAGATTACCTGGAAAATAGCTTTCCTCTCTTCCCACCCTTTCCCTGTCAGTACCCAGGGATTGCGAGAGAAAAAGAAGGTACCTGAAGAAAAAAATGAGGTAGGTGGACAAAGAACAACTCTTTCTTTGTTTCTTACTAATTTTCAGGACAGGGCTTCAGAACAAATGGTCTAGAATAGTCTAATTTAATTACGGTCTGGCCCTAATAACTTCAGAATAACTTACAATGTAGTGGATAGAGTTGAAGGCTTGAAAACAAAAGACCCAAGACAAAATCTTGATTCTATCAGTTACTAATGGTGAAAGAGTCCTTTAACTGCCTTGACTTTCAGATCCCTGGCTTGAAAATGGGCTGATAACACAGTCCAGGGTGGTGGTTAAATGGTTAAAATGGGCATTCTTGTGCATGGGTACGGTGTTCTGTGTGCCACTGCATAAAGCAGAAATACATATCTTGGGCCAGAGCTCATTTTAAACTCCCATTTATTCCAGTGGCAGAAATTAAAGCTATTCGGTTCCAGGTAAATCAGGTTGCTTCAAGATATTCTCAGTTAAGAGTACTGGACACTGTCATTTTCAGTTGTATGAGCATGATCCTTCTCCCTTCTGATAAGGTGGGGGTGGGGAGAGATGTCCCAATAAATAAGAGCAAGACCATCCCCTCAAGATCCAAGGCAGGCCCACCTTCTGCTCCCAAGTAGTTGGAGAGTGGATACCATTCCACACAGATATGTGCTTAGATATACCTTATTCTATTGATGTTGGCCAATAGCATAGTCCTGCCCAGGACATCAAGTCAGTGGCAAGTAGGAAGTGAGGGACTCTGAGGATTTATTTTGGCAGCAGCCACAGACGTATCCAAAGCATTATTCTGGGAGTGGTAGAGATGGGGAACTGGGAGTAATGTTCTATGTCCATTTCTGACAGTGGTGAGGCCAATAGTGGTGTCAACAGTGCTAACCAGAATCATCCTATGCTATGATTTTGACTAAAGGCCATTCTGCCCCTGTTTCTGACCCCAATGAGTCTGAGAACTCTCTGGTATAACCGCCCATAAGTGTCTTTTCTGCTTATGTTAACCAGAGTTGATTTCTTTGTTTAAAATCAAGAATCCTGACAGTTCAGTTAAGCATTTCTCCCTGCGTCTCCATTCAAGGTATTCAAGATCCATGAGTATTTATATCACAGCATCTCTTCAAGAGGCCTCTCCTTAGCTTGGTCATGATGTGTTCCACACAGGTATGTGCTGAGATGTACCTTATTCTCTTATATTTAGTGCTCAGTCCTCATTCCATCTCCATGTTGGCCATACCTGATGTGTAGAAGTCCTTGTTCACATCTGGCCCTGGTCTTATGGGTCACACCACACATATATGACCTCTACATCTTCTTCAATCTCAGGTGCTGGACAATGTTGGTAACATGGAAGGAAACTGCTGCCCTTGCACCCCACTGAAGCAGAGAGAAAATCGAGGGATTTCCCTTAGGTCCGTCTGCCTGGGCACCTGACAGAGGTGCTTCTGCTTGTCTAACCCATGGCATCACAAGAAACTCTGGGGCTTTCTGCTACCCAAGACCCCCAGCAGGAAGTTAGATATAGCATTTCTCCTATATTTGGATCCCCAAATCTGTCTGAAACTTCTCTGACAATCCCCTTGGAATTCAGTCTAAGGGAGGAGTGGGGCAGGCTGCAGGGCATATTCTTGAGAACATTCCAGAATCGAACTCTCCTAGCGCTCAGCTATCCCATCCTCAGTTGGGGGGCTTTACATGTCTTTGAGAAGAAAGGGGAAGTGGCCTAGACATAGCATATATTCTTCCACATTTATTCCACACTTATTCCAAGACTTAAATATATATATATATCTTTTCCATTCAAACAATATATGTACAGAACCACTTTGAAAATTAAGTCGTAGTTTTAAAAAAATAAAAATTCTTTTAAAATAATTTTATTAAATCATAATTGTGTACATTGGTGCAATCATAGGGTACAATGTGCTTCATATACGATCAGAAATATTTTGATCGTATTGTTACAGATAGCCTTCATGGCATTTTCTTGATCACTATATAAAGACATTGATACTCTACATTTAATAAGTTTCACCAGTACCCTGCTAAGATGCACCGTAGGTGTGATCCCACCAATTCCCCTCCCTCCACCCATACTCCCCCCTCCCCTCCCCTCCCTTTCCCCTTTCCCTGTATTCCTATGCTATATGCAAGCATGACTACTCCTAACAAATGGTAGAAAAGCTGTGCTGAGGCTGAAGACATGAGGAGAGCCTTGTTCAGATTCTCAGAGGTTTCCCTCAGTGGAGGCTTCTTTTTCTGGTGCTCTGCTCTGCAAATTCCATGTACCTTTTGATTCCTTTCTTCCAAAGTCCTCTTCGCACTTCAGATGGTGTCATTGTATCCTAGAGTACTCACTTCTTCCACCGAGGCCTCAAAACTCTCCAGGCAGTAGTAGGCTTGAGCCAACATAAAGCAGAATTTGTTTATTCAGTTGCAAAAACCACTGTCCTACACCGCCTTTTGTACGAGGCCTACAAAGAAATGTTTTTAATTTGCCTCATCTTTTATCTACTTCAAGCTGGAGAATACAATTTTTGTTTAAAAGTAGAACTCAATTCGCCAGCTTTTAACAAAAAAATTTAAAAAAACATTTTGAAATAAAAATATTAAAATATGTTCAGGGGAGATACACATGTAAAGAAAGTAACTATGACATTATTCATATCAGACAAAAAAATTCTACATCTAAAATAATAATTTATGGGCGGTACCTGTGGCTCAAAGGAGTAGGGTGCCAGCCCCATATGCCGGAGGTAGCGGGTTCAAACCCAGCCCCGCCAAAAACCACACACACAAAAACCAATAATAATAATAATAATTTATGATACAGAGGAATTCTGTACGGTTATCTAATAAAAAACAGAAAGCTCTCAAAAATTAACTTATTTTTGGTAGACGGATATAATTACATACCCTCAAATATAGAGAAAAAAGTGCAAGTAGTTTAATATACACATGGTCACTATCAGAAATGTAATAACATCTATTTCAAAAATTGATAGGTAAGGACCAGAAAAAAACTTTTTTTTTTTGTATTCTATTTTTTTTTTTATTGAATCATAGCTGTGTACATTAGTTCAATCATGGGGTACAGTGTGTGGGCTTCACATGCAATCTGAGATATTTTTATCAACCTGATTGACATACCATTCATGATATTTTCTCATTTACTATATTAAAACATTTTTGAAATTGGATGTCTTTTTATGTAATGGATATATTGAAAATCCAACACACACACAAAAATTATATTTGTTT